>CAUYTI010050212.1:0-32737 GCA_963575145.1 Galago senegalensis | reverse complement strand
ACCTATAGCAAATCTATTAGGCCACTAGGGTGTTTCCATTCTGTGTCCCATGATGCTTGTGTCTCCACTTTTCTTCCCGAATACTGTATATATTAAAGAAAGGAAGATAGTAAAATAAAAAAAAAGATAGATCGGCTCGGTGCCTATAGCTCAACCGGCTAAGGCGCCAGCCATGTACACCTAAGGTGGCGGGTTCAAATCCCCAGCCCAGACCCGCCAAACAACAATGACAGCTGCAACCAAAAATAGCCGGGCGTTGTGGCGGGCGCCTGTGGTCCCAGCTACTTGGGAGGCAGAGGCGAGAGACTCGCTTGAGCCCAGGAGTTGGAGGTTGCTGTGTGCTGTAATGCCATGGCACTCTACCCAGGGGGACAGCTTGAGGCTCTGTCTAAAAAAAAAAAAAAAAAAGATAGATCAATACAATTGAATAAAAACCAAAATAAATCCTTGCAGATACGGTCAAATGATCTTTGACAAGGGTGCCAAGGCTACACAATGAGGAAAAGATAGTTTCTTCAATAAATGGTGTTAGAAAAACTGGATATCCATATGCATAAGAATAAAACTGGGGACTCGGGCTGGATATGCGCAGCATCATGGCTGCTGACAACGAAGATGGTGAGCTTTGGTTCCAGTGACTTCCTACAGTGGTGTCAACAAAAGCACAAAATCTAGGGAGGACCTAGCAGTCCAGATTCCCGTGATGCATGTGCAAAGCAACAACTTCAAGGAGATGTGGCCATTCCTTCTGCTGGCCATAAAGGCAGCTAACTTCGTGGCTGTGGACGTGAAGCTGAGTGGGCTTGGGGACAGGAAGAATTTGCCGAACCAGTATATTGAGGAACCTTGTAAGACTGTGTGTCATGCTGCCAAGGCCCATTCTACCCTTTTCCTGGGCCTTGCCTGCTTCAAGCAGCAGCTAGACAAGGGTGAACATTCCTACCTGGCTCAAGTGTTCAATCTCACCCTATTGTGCATGGAGGGGTATGTCATAGAACCAAAGTCTGTACAGTTCCTGGTACAGCTTGGCTTCAACTTTAACCTGCAGTATGCCCAGGGCATCCCCCACCATAAGGGCAACGACAAGGGTGATGAGAGTTGGAGCCTGTCAGTTACGGGCACTGTTCCTGGAACGGATCTGGGCCCATCGGCCCCTAATGGCCTTATAGACGTGTTCTCATACCAGAACTTCTACACACACCTCCCAGATAATCTGGGAACCTTCACCACTGACCTGCACGAGATGTTCTCAGCAGGCATTTAGGAGACCAAATATGCTGCTGAGTTTCATGCTTGCTTCGTAGCCTCCTACTTAGAATATATGTTCTGGAAATGTGAACAGGAAACGGGAAACAGCAGGCAACTGGCAGTCTACATCTTACCCTGGAGTTCTACAGCTATCCTTCTAGCAATATTGACTACCCCTGCTGCATAGCTGTAGGGAACAATGGAGGGGGGCTTTGTCGAGCCTGCCTGGGACTCAGAACTCTGAAGAAGCAAAGGATGGTCCTCTCATGGAGTAGGGATAACCTCAAAGCTGAGGATGAAACTAGGAACCTGCCTTGCTCTGACCAAGGTCACAAAAATGACCTGGAGCTGGGGTTTAAGACAGCAAACTCTGTAAAAGCTGACATGGCTGCCTCAGAAGGGAGTCAATCCAGTCCTAACCCAGTGCCTGGGGGATTACATCCGGCTGGGTTTTTTTGTTTTGTTTTGAGACTGAGTTTCACTATGTCGCCCTCAGCAGAGTGCTGTGACATCACAGCTCACAGCAACCTCAAACTCTTGAGCTTAAGAGATTCTCTTGCCTCCACCTCCCAAGTAGCTGGGACTACAGGCACCCACCACAATGCTCAGCTATTTTTTTGTTACAGTTGTCATTGTTGTTTAGCTGGCCCAGGCCAGGTTCGAACCCACCAGCTTGGGTGTATGTGGCTGGCGTCCTACCCACTGAGCTGCGGGCACCAGCACATCTGGCTGGTTTTGATGCCTTTATGACAGTTTATGTGATGGCCTATGTGGGAGTGAACCAGATACCTCAGTCCTGCAATTCTGGACCCTGACTCTCTGAACGCCACAACAAGATGTATCTGAGTGGCAATGTTGTACCCCTCACAGTGGCCAAGACCAGTTCTTCCATTCCTTCAAAGCCCACAACCAGAAGATGAAGCTGGCTTGGGACAGTAGATGACCCAACTTCTACCTAGCACTTGGGTATAGCAGGGGCCAGGGAAGAACAGCGGTATTTGGGTCTCTCTAGCTTGTTGAGAAATGTAACATTTCTACTACTGAGTTTGGGGGGAAGGAGGAGGAGTGGTCCTGGAAGAGATACTGCTGCATTGACCTGGACATTCTCCTTTATCCCAGAGGCTGAGGTATAAGGGTACAAGAAGGTTGACCAGTACCCGTAATGCCAACTTGATTTGTTTTTAAATCTGAAAGTGTCTTGGGAAAGTTTTATAAAAAAATCAACAGAAACAAGTTATGAAAATAAAAAAAGAATAAAATTGGACCCTAACTTTACACCATCTATCAAAATTAAAAAGAAAATTAAAAGAATAAAATTGGATCCTAACTTTACACCATCTATCAAAGTATATTACAGACCTAAGTGTTAAGAGCTAAATCTATAAAACCATTAGAAGGAAGCTTAGGGGAGCAATGTGTGGCATTGGATTTGACAATGATTTCTTGGATATGATGCTAAAAGTATAGGCAAGAACAGAAACATGGATTGTACATGTACTTCATCAAAATTAAAAAACGTGCACATCAAAGCACAGTGAAAAGGCAGCTTACAAAATTTAGAAAATATTTGCAAATCATATATGTGGTGAGGGATTAATATCTAGAGCATCTAAGAAAACTCCGGCGTGTCGCCTGTAGTTCAGTGGTTAGGGCTCTGGCCACATATACCAGGGCTGGTGGGTTCAAACTCCACACCGGCCTGCTAAAAACAATAATGACAACTTGTAGCTGAGCCACATTAAAGGCTGCCACAACTTTGTTCTTGATTGAAACTGTCTTAAGGTCTGCAGGAAGGGATATTCCTTTGAAGACCCTTCGGAGAGATTAGAAAACTCATGTAGTGGGAGGCAGGCACTGAAACAGAGCATGCTGTGGTCAGGAATTTCCTGGAAGAGACCTGAGTAGCAGTAATCAAGATAAGGTTATTGCGCTGCTAAGTTAAGGTGACCAGATGTCCAGCTTTTGGCGGGACAGCCCTGATTTTTAACAATTTGGCCTGCGTCCCACGGCATTTTTTAAAAGTCCCAATTTTTGGAAAGAATGCACAACAATCTAGGGAAGGGCGGGACAAAGGAAAGGGAATATACGGTTTTGGGCTGCTGAAAAAGTTAACCTAACTTCATTTGGAAATGAAAAGGCTAATGTAGGCTCGGCGCCTGTGGCTCAAGCGGCTAAGGCGCCAGCCACATACACCTAAGGTGGCGGGTTTGAATCCCCAGCCTGGGCCCGCCAAACAACAATGATGGCTGCAACCAAAAAACGGCCAGGTGTTGTGGCGGGCCCCTGTAGTCCCAGCTACTTGGGAGGCTGAGGCAGGAGACTCGCTTGAGCCCAGGAGTTGGAGGTTGCTGTGAGCTGTGATGCCATGGCACTCTACCCAGGGGGATAGCTTGAGGCTCTGTCTCAAAAAAAAAAAAAAAAAGAACTGAGATGGTTCTGTCTGACGCTGGGTCTTGACCCCCAAGAACAGAATCAGAAAGATCCTGGAGAACCCTGGGGATGGAAAAGGCTGGCTGCACCCATATCCTCCTGAGAGAAACCAGGAGAGGGAGAGAGAATTTATACAACGCTGTGAATCACTGGGCTCCATCGAGCTGCCCTGTCCACCCACTGGGCTGAGCCCTAGAGACCCAGTCTGATCCAGCCGGCCTGGGATGTCGGTCCCGCCCTCCCGGCCTCCAACGTGGGCCCTGCCCTGCCAGCACACGACGCTGGCCCCGCTACCTGCACCACCCTGCCACCTCCACAAGCGCCATTCCTAGATTCTCCTTCCCAACCTCCCTGCCAAGGACGTCAGCAATTTCTCATTTCCCTGCTTCACCAACTCCACTTTGCAAAGTGCTTGAGACTCTAACACCATTAAACATGATTTAATTTGCTTTTCTTAATGATATGCCCACAGTTTTAGGACATCTCTCTCTTTCCACTTGAAAGGCATCTCGGGGCGATTTCCTCCAGTTAAATTAATAGCGAAACCACTGGAAATGGTAAAGAGGAGTCAGTGCACCCAGCTCAGCTGATGTCAGCTACAGAGAGAAACAAATGGGGCACAGAAGGCCAGAGCACACTCAGTCCCTCCCGTCTGCCCTTTTCTACACATCGATCCTGAGCCATGCCTGACAGCTACCCTGGCTGCCATTATCCCAGGAAACATTTAGAAATCCAGGCAAGAATCCTTGAAAAGCAGTGTGCCCTCCTCCGTGGCAGCTGGCGTGAAAGTCGGCTGAGAATTTCAAGCTCTCCAGTGCCAGGACAGCACTGGGTCCCTTCTGGCCCACTTCACTTCTGCCTCACAACGCCACGAGGCTGGCATGCTTGCTATGCCCATTCTACAGGTAGAAATACTGAGGCCTACAAGGTCAGACACATTATAAACACAGGGGAATATCTCAAATCCCAGCCCTTCTGAGACCCAAGTCTCAAGCCCCAGGGCCCACGGTCTCCCCCTGCACAGTGCTGCCCCTCTGTCAGCCTCACTCTGACCCACTGGTTTCCAAATTGGCTCTGCCCACAGCCCCCTCACGGATCTCCCTCCCTCCTATGTCTTCACCTTTTTAATGCTCCCACTCAAAGGTAAAACCACAACTGTGTGCTGTTCTGGAATCTTCCACGAGGCTGGCACTGGGGCACCCTCACTTGAGTTCTCACGGCAACCCTGCAGCACCAGCAGTAATAGGAAGGTGAAGGCTGCTGAAAGCTAAAGATTCCCAGGGCCCCGCCACCACAGAGGGCCACAGGCTCTGAAATCAGATCCCAAGAGCTGAAGGCCTCTCCCCCCAGCCCAGCACAGCTCTGGTGGGGGGGCCTGGGCCCCAGGGTCTGGCTGGCCCCAGTGGCCGGGCAGCTGGCCAGTCTCCCTGACTTTATAAACTACGGGCCAAGGGTTGCCCATTCAGCAAAGGAAAATGCTAGGACACCGGATTTGTCTTGAATATTCCTCCCGTCCTGGGGGGAGGAAAGGGCCGCAGCTACTTTTTCCACCAGCTAAAGTATTTCAGTCTCAGATCAGAGAGGAATGCAGGCCGGAAAAGCACAGCCCTGGTGCCAGACAGAGGCCAAGATCTGTCTCAGGGAGCAAAACAAACTATGCATCTCTCTCCTGGCACTCCTGCAGAGAGAGGTGGGGAAAGCTCCGCCCGCTGCCCAACCCTCCCTTCCCTCCAGACCCGGGGTGGCCTCCACTGTGCTCAGCCCACTGTGCTCAGCCTGGCTCTGCCCAAGCCCCAGTCAGTGTCAGTCAGCAACACGTTCTCTGCATCAAGCCCCATGCCAGATGCCAAAGGCCGGCACCATCCTGGCCACTCAAGGGAGCTTTTGCGTATCCACTCCCAGGGCTGTACTTGTGGCCTCGCAGACACACACCTTGCACTCAGCAGGTCAGTAAGCCCCCCCATAGGCAGAGCCAAGAGCTTCACTCCGCTGGCCCCAGAAAGGCCCAGAGCTGACACCAGAGGCCAGGGCAGAGTGCCCAGGCTTGGCCTCCGCACAGAAAGCTGGCCTGGCCCCGGCCAGGGCCCCATGTCCTGCTGGCTCAAGAATGGGTGCTCTTTCTGCCATTCCGGGCAGGTTGGAGCAAACTGAGGTGACTTCACAGAGGAGGAGGCAGGTGCTAGACCAACCTGAAACCACACCACTGGGTCAGTCAGTGTAGGAAAGACCCTGGTCACTGGGCAGAAGTACCAGCGCCCACCACCTGCCCAGCTGGCCTGGGAGGCCCAGGCACCAAGGACTCCAGTTGCCTGCCCATAAAGCCCAGGAAAAGCCTCCCAGGACCAGGCCCTACCCGCCCAGCATCCCCACAGCACAGAGAAGCCCTGGGTTGGTGTAGGGTTGGGGTGCTGCCTGCCCACCCTACACTGCCCCATAGCTACCTCCTGCTGAGAGGCTGTGCCTTCACTAGGGAAAGGGGCCAAACTAGGAGGCCCTGAAGGCCATCATCCCCAGAGTCTCCAAGTACCCTCAATAAACCCAAAAGCCTAACTCCTGCCTTGCTGTGCACCTGTCCCCTGGCGGGCCCTGTGTGCCCTCTCAAGAGGTGCCCCCATAGGCTGTGGATCACAAACTCTAATTGGAGATATAACTCATAATTAGTCTTTAATTAATTAAAAAAATGAGAGAACTAATTACTTAATAAATGTCGTCGGTTGAATATGTGTAATCTTTGCAAATGTGTAGCCCTAAAAGAAGGGGAAAGGGACTCAAAGGGTCCTTGGAAGGAACGAAGCTGGGGTGCTCACTCAGCACATTCCCCAAAAGACTCAGCCTGGCCTCCCATCCCAGACACTCGGGCGATCCCCCAGCAGGCAGCAGCTCCATGTGAGGAGGGGCCTGGAGTCAGTCCTCTCACAACACTGTCCTTGTTGAATGAAAATGTCTGGAAGGACATCAATCTAAGACACCCAGCCTCCTAGTCATGAGCCCAGAGGCAGCATGGACCCCTTCCCATGACCACGTGCTCCAACAGCCCCACCTGTCACCCAGGGGCTACAGCTGGGGACACCACCCTCACCTCAGCCCCTCCTGGCAAGGACTAAACTCACCAGAGCCCCCTCCCTCAGGTCTAAGAGGGAACCAATGGTGCTCTCCATCCCTGCATTTCTGGCACCCCTGAGATGGTAGAGGGACCTGTTCTGAGGGATCACACAGGACGAGAACCGCCTCAGAGGCACCAACACCTTTAATGAGGCAGCAGGGACTGCAGGGAGGTGTTGCCAGGGCCCAGGATCACAGCACCTCATTCCAGGGGAGGACCAGGGACAGCTGCTGTGGTCACAAGGCTGTGTTGAGCTGAGACAGTCAGAGCCCAAGCCAGGGCTAAAAAAGGTCCAGTCCTCCCCACTGTGACCAGGACTGACCCCACCTCCCAGCTAGGCTTTCTGGTCTGTAAAATCAGCAAGCTCCCAACGGATACCACCCATCCCACCCGCCAGCACCCACTGGTGCTCTCCCTAGAGAAGCTTCTCTACCTTCAGGCCCTCCCAGACCCCAGTTTCCTCTGGGAGCCCTGAGCCTCCCAGGAGGCCACCGTGAAGAGGGGCCTGAATCAAAGATGGCCTCACGATGCTCCCTCGAGCTCCTCCACTACACCTGGCTCTGTGGCGAGGTCACGAGGATGCCCTGGGCCTGAGCAGGTATGGGAAGTCTTGGCACAACCCATCTGCAGGAACATTTATCCTTCACAGAAATGCAGCCACAAGGAACGCTATGAGGGGTGTTCCGACTCTGCCGACGGAGAGCGGTGACCTTGTGTGGCAGGAGTGTAGGCTCGTGGTGGTTGCAGGTGTACCTGGCTGCCGCAGAGGAGCCCAACCAGGCAGAATGGGCTGCGGGGGCCCAGCTCATGTTCATGTTCAACCTGCGGCAGCCAGAAGCTTCTCCCCCATTCCTGGGAGGCAGCAAGGCGGCTCCCCCCTGCTCTGCCTGGCAAGAACTGCCACCTGCAGAAGGGCCCTTTCCCTGGCTCTGTCACAGCTGTGACCCCACAGTGTCTACCTACCCGGCTTTCCACACCTGAGGAAGGGGCCTAACACTTATGAGAAGCAGATGTGCCCAGTGGACCAGGGGCCTGGCAATGACAGCACAGGGCAAGGAGGGGCAGAGGAAAGCCAGGCCGATGGGGCAGACCTGGTGCGGTGAACCAGCTGATCTGACAACTTGGTGAACATACACCTTCCTGCCCATTTAGCTGAAAGGGTTGCCCCTCTGGATACCTGTCCTCACCTCCACAGTTGTGTCATTTCTGCAAAGGTGCCAGGACCATTTGAGAAAGGAAAAAACCTCACATCTGAAGAATGTGAGCCTCTAAAATTATCAGCCTGGAGAAGCATTTAAAATTTAATAACTCTGCCCCCCCCCAACTAAATAATCAGCTCTTGAAGCCACTTGCTAGGCAGGTCCAGGGTGACTGATGCCAAGCAGACACAAACACCATGCCCCGTGGCTCAGCCAGCTACAACAAATCGCTAACCAGCTAGCTGGCTTCTGCAACCAGTGAGAATTCCTAACGGGCAACTTTTGTCATCTCCTCTCTGCTGATTTTCCTCTTTTCCTTTAAAAACCTGAGCCTCTCTCTTGCTCCCCAGATCACTCCCAAGGCAAGCTGGACTGTGTCCTGGGCTGCTGTCCTCAACTTCAGCCCAAATAAACTCTATTGTCTCAGCTTCATCCTTTAAGGATGACACATTCAACGGGAAAATAATGGTCTTTCCCACACGTGAAGTTGCTGAGATGGTATCCACCTGTACAAGTCCAGATCGGGACCCGCACCTCACACTGTGTACAGAAATTAATTCAAGTAGATCAACCATCTAATCATAAGAGCCAAAACTACAGAACTCTTGGGAGAAAACGCAGGAGGAAAGTTTCATGACGCTGGACTTGGCAATGATCTTTCAGAGATGCCATCAAAAGCACAGGGACAACAGCAAAACAGAAAAATGGGACCATGTCGAATTTAACTTCTTTGATGAAACAATCCACTAAGGGAACAGGCAGCAGCGGAATGGGAGAAAACACCTGCAAACTGTGTTTGTCACGAGGGGTCACCAGACACAGCAGAAAAAGCTCTTACTACTCAATGACAAAAAACCTGATTAAAAACCGAGCAGAAGACTAGAGTAGATAATTGGCCCAGTGATGATGGCCAAAAGCGTACGGAAAGACGCACAGCATCACCAATCGCTCGGGAAATGCAACCCCAAACCGCAGGGGGATGCTGCCTCACAGCTACTGAGATGGCTGGTACCAGCAAGCAAGCAGGAAACAAGTGCAGTGAGGAAGGGGGGGAGGAGCACTGTGCCCTGCTGTGGAAACAGCCTGGTGGGCCGCAAAGCATTCAACCAAGAACCTCCCCTCGAGCTCGATCCCCCTTCTGGATGACAGCTGAAAAAGCGGAAAGCAGAGTTCTGATGAGATTATTGGTAGCGTCACAGTCACTGACACTAGTCCCTGCCGTCCCAGCCACAACTTGCCACACCTTGCCGGGGATGCACTCTGCACAGCAAGCCACACCCTGGCAGGCCGCCGGAGAGTGTGGGAAGGAACATGTCGGTCACCTCTAGCCCTGGACCACCTGACAAAAGCCTCCGGGGTGCAAAGGCAACATCTGCTTAGACCCCCCTCCCTCCAGACTTCACTCCCTAGGGAGGGTCCTTTGAATCTGGAAAGGGAGGGGGCTGTGGGCCAAGGTTCAGAACTTAGAAGTGACAGACTTGGTGCGTGAATGTCACAGCAGCACCACTCCCGACAGACAAAAGGTGAAGGCAGCCAGTACTGAGGGATGATGGACAGTGTGGCGCGCAGAGCTGGACAGTGTGGGGCACTACTCAGCTGTGAGGAGGAGGGACATGTGACACACACTGTAACACAGACAGAGACAGGACCCAGGCGCAGAAGGCCACTGAGTGGCCTGGGTCCTGTCAGTGATACTGGGTATCACCGTCTGATCCCTTTACATGAAAGGCCCAGAAGAGTCAAATCCACGGAGACAGAAAATAGCTCAGGGGCTTCCAGAGACTGGAGATGGGCAGGAGGAAATAGGGCTTTGAGAGTGTTGAAAAAACTCTAGAGCAAGACACAACTGATGGTCACACACCACAGCTCACCACCACGAATACAATTAACACCCCAGAATTGCACCACTGAATTGCACACTTTGAAATGGCGACCACCGTAACTGTGGTTATACCTGATGCTCTTCCATGACAGTACACTGTGGTTAGGACGGAGAATCCAAAGGACTGCCCAGGGTGAACAGTCCAGGCTCCAGCCCTGACCTCCCTACCGCAGAGCAGCCAGGAGTCTGCACACTCAACCAGCACCCCAGCTGTGGGGGCCTCTGAGCCACAGCGGGGCCCCGCTCCCAGTTTCCAGCCCCACACGCTGTGATTCCAGAGGGGCTGCCTCCCCCCCGCCAAGTGATGAGAGCTAAAGCCTGCTCGCAGGCTGGCTGCAGACGCCTGTTTACCTTTGGAAATACCAGTATTCCCTGAGAAAGGCCTTCCAGGACCGAGACCTTCTCAAGACCAAACACTTTGTTACAATTAATCATTTATACTTGGCAATTTTTTTCTTCTATATCCTCCTTAGCCTCATTCAGCTTTTTTCCTGCAAACATCAAACTGTCAGGCTTCAACAGACACAAGTAATGTCTTGGGGCACTGAGAAGAAACAATTAGCCAATTAAAACTTAATTAACTGTGGACATGGACAAAAGCGGTGGGTGGGGAGTGGCATGTACCAGCTGCCCCAGGACTAGCTGGGGAAAGTGAAGCTCTCAGCCACTTGGCTGGGCACCCACAGGGTAGGAGGACACACAGAGACGGAAACAACAGTCCTGTGTGGCCAAAATGATGCCCATGGAGGCCACCACCCAAGAGGTCCCCAAATGGGAAGACTGAGGCCCTGGCAGGCAAGCCACAGCCAGGCCATGTTCAGAAACACACAACGGCCAGAGCAGGGCTCAAGCACGGCTCCTCAACCCAGCTTCTCCATCGGCATAAACTGCTGCCCCGCAGGCTCCCTCTTCCCAGAGAGGAATCCTGGGTGAGAAGAGAATCAAAAGGACAGACTGTTGGCCAGGGCACCAGAGCTGCCCAAAGACTGGGCAGGTACATTCTGAGTTACTGGTACTAATCCCAGCAGCCCTGGCTTGCAGTGGCCCTGGTTTTCAGCCACTCCCTTCCGAAAACTCCCAGGATGATGCCCCAAGTCCCCAGTCGTGTTCCCTGGCCCTGCCTCCTCCTGCTGCTCCCTGCCCTGCACTCTGAGCTGACCTACCCTCCATACCTGAACACATCAAGCCACCTCCACCGGCTACCTGACCTTCACACACGCTGCCCCTGGACCCTCCCAAAGGACCACCTTCACCTGGTTAATCCCAGCCCAGGAGCGCTGGCAGGTGCCCAGGCAGGTGCTCCTGTGGGGATGGTGTGGGAGGGAGGGAGGGAGGGCTGGGGGAAGGAAGGCCCCTCTGCATACACATAAAAACCCAGGGACCTGGCAGCTCGGACAGACTCTGAGGAATGGGGATACTGGTGGAGGTCCCCACAGCCCACACCCATGACAGGTATTCGGCCCACTCCTCGTGACCCAGCCTATCCCCAGCACCAGGGTCCCCAGATCCTCCTGTCCCAAACCAAAGGAGGTAAATTTCCTCAGCTGTGATGGATCTGTGGTTTTGAATTACATCTTTAGCCTCCTCAGTACCTTCTAAGCAAAATGTCAGCAAAACACCACACAGAGAATAGATAAAAGCGGAGCTGCTTGGACCCAGAAGGGGCTGGCCTCCAGCAAGGCCCAGGGCAGACCGGCCCACAGCAAGGGATGACCTGTACCTGCCACAACTGCACCAGCTCAGACACTGGGGTGCACTGCCTTGTGTCCTGTGAGGAGCTGCTAGGCAGCACCACCCTCCCAGGGGCTGACCCTTTACTGCCTCTCCCCACACAGCCCTAAGCTCCTCCCTGCTTCCTGGTCATCCCTGCCCTCCTGGCTCCCATTCTGCCCTCCTGAACCCCCTCTGCCCTCCTGGTCCCCTCTCTTCCCTCCTGGTCCTCCCTCTGCCTTCCTGGCTCCCTCTCTGCCCTCCTGGCTGCCATTCTGCCCTCCTGGCCCCCTCTCTATAGTCCTGACCGCCACAGTAATCCCTCTCTACCCTCGTGGCCCCCTCTCTGCCCTTCTGGCCTCCACATTGGCCTCCAGCCCAGTTTCCCAAACCCCAGATAAGGCAGAATTCACAGGATCCATGGCTGCCTCACTTGTCAAAGGGCACGGCAGAGCAGATAAGATCTGGGCATCTGTCAGGACCCAGCAGGACCCGACTGACCCCACCAGGATAGTTCCCTCTTTACTCTGAAGGGCCCTGCGGGAAGCAGGTGTTCAAGGACGTCAGGAGTTATCACTGGGAGGAGGGGGTGGGGCACGGCCAGGCTGTCCAGGGGCCAGGGGTGCGTGCCCCACATTGGGAGCTGGCACTTGTAAATTCATAAGTCTGTCCCAGCCCTTTTACTTGTTTGGGAAGCTTCTGACTAGAGGACAATGTTCTAATGAACAATAAACAGGAGAATTAAACCTTTCACTAGGAGGTACACGCTGCTCTTTAACTTGAGTGACAGAAATAGCCCAGCTGTTTTCTAATTCTCCAAACTGAGGCAGCCTGGGCGGAACATTTGGATGAAAAGCATCAGAAAGTCCCTCCGGGAACCTGTCCCCACACCTGTGAAGCAGGTGTGCTCAAGGCAGGCTGGCTAAGCACAGGCTGCAGGAGGGAAGGGGTCAGGTAACTACAGGGAGATCCTTCATCTCCATTCTAGGCAGGGGTGTTCTGCAGGAGCCCGGCGGCAGGAGGGCTGAGCCCGCCCTGAAACACAGGGGCCAGCACAGCTCCCAGAGTAAGCAAAGAGCAGGCAAGGCAGGGGCCATGGCTGAGCCAGGAAGGCCAGGCTTCTCACTGACAGCCAGAGCCCCCCACACCCCTGTGCCCTGCAGACCAGGAACCCCACCCCTGTGCTGCTCAGGAAAGCCCCTCCCAGCTTCCTTCCTTTCCCTCCCTCTTTGTCCCCTACCTACCTGCCTTCCTCATCCTCTGCTCCAGGCCACAGCCCTCATATCCTGAAAGATTCTGTCATATCAGCTCCTGACTCAGGTTCAGCGAGCTCTGTGCACAGAGGCTGTCACCACTAGGGAAGTGACAGCACATAAGAGTGGTAGCACCTCCACCACTCTCCGCTCCCCTGACCCACCATGAGCCCCCTGCCCGCACAGGAGGCTGGCAGTGTTCTCACTTCCAGACAAGGGGCCTACAGTGCAGAGTCACCTGAAGGGGCAGGACCCACCCCAACACTTGGGCCATGACCCGGCACCTAGGAGAGGTGGGGAGTGTGTGGAGACCCAAGAAACTCATAGACCACCCCACCTGCCCCTCCAAGGGCTGCAGCCTCCTGTGCTGCAGAATGGGGACTGTGAGTGCCATCATCACAGCCCAGGAATGTGAAGGGCAGACCAGGGCACCCGCTCCCAGTAAGGAGACAGGGCTGCTCCAGCGGGATGGTCATCTACAGTCTCCAGCGTCCTCCCTGTGTGTCTCCAGCCAGATCCCGAGCTGTGCTGTCAAGTCCCTGGAAGCAGCACCAGGGCCAGCCACGCTTCCCCCACCCGCCCTGTTAACTGAACCAGCTGCCAGACACAGACCCAGAGAGAAACAAGACAGGACCCGCAGGCCAGCATGGAGGGCAGAGCCATCAGTCCACCAGCAAATGCTGCCGACTTCGGCCATGACTGCTGCCCACCTGGGGCAGCAGAGGAAGCCGTACAGGAGTTAATCTGACCCCAAACCTGAAACGCTTAGTGCGGCCCTCAGGAAAATACCAGGGAAGGCAGGCAAAAGAAAAACTTCCAGAATAGACTTTCTGGACCCTTCAGGTTCTGCTGGAGCTTGCGAGGTAAGTTAACAGGAAGAAGAAGAAAACGCTAACAGTAGTACCTGGGACCTGTGCATCCACGTTCCTGCCATGTCCTGACAGCCCTGTCTCCACGGGGACCGCCATGGGCTTTGTCCCTGTAGAGACAAAGGCTCAAGAGACCCAGGACTTACAGAGCCCAATTCATGCCCAGACCAGACCAGCGGGAGGCCTGTTTCTCCTGCCTGGCTCCCCAGAAGCAGGATGGGATAAGGCACCGGAGTGCAGGTACAGCGGCCTGCCTGAGGGGCACCCCAGGGTTCCTGCAGCCCCCCAGCATTTCCAGGGTCCACCTGCTGCCATCCAGGTCTCATGGTCAATCCTCCCAGGACACCTCCTAGGGAAACCAGGTCAAGGGCAGGGCTGCGGGCAGTCCCTAAACAGCACAAGTAGCCCCTGGTCCAGCCAAAACCAGGAAAAGCACCACTGTCCCTGAGGGGAGAGAGACCCAGAGGGCAACAGTAGCTGTCCTGAAGTACGCGATCCTCTCCACAACAAAACCATAAAGGAAAGACACCAGTGTCCCGGGCTGCACCTGGCCCACTGGCCCTGTCCTGTCATGGAAGTTTAGAGCTTTCATCTCCTCTCTCCTCCTTTCACCATTAACTGCAGGCTGCAAAGCTCAGTGTTCCCTGAGAGCAAAGACCATCCAAGTCTTTCTCCCCATCTTTTATCTCTGGCATAGGAAGTGCTTAATATAGACTCAGTAAATTGTGTGCTTGGCAGATAGAAGGAAGGAGGGACAAGTGGGAGGAGGGATTGAGAGAGGGATGGATGGAGGGATAGATGGAGGGAGAGATGAATGGATGGAGAGATAGACAGATGGGTGGAGGGATGGAGGGATGGGTCGAAAGATGGACAGATGGACGGAGGGACGGGTGGGGGGATGGACAGATGGCTGGAGGGATGAGTGGAGGGACAGGTGAAGGGATGGAGGGATGGAAGGATGGAGAAATGGGTGAAGGGATGGAGGTATGTCTTCTCTGTCCAAGAAATGATGCCAATAACACAAGAGCCATGAGAAGCTGAGAGGCTGCTCTTTAGAAAACAAAGGACAACAAACCCAGAGGCTGGACAAGACGGGAAACTCCACAGACATTCCTAAAGGACAGTGGGGAAGTGACACCTTCTAAACCAGCCTGAGACTAACCAACCAGCCGCGGGGGGTGATTTTAGGTGTCAACCTGACTGGACTAAGGAGCACCTGAGAACTGTGGGGCTATTTCTGGGTCTGTCTGCGAAGGCGCTTCCTGGACGCTGGCCTATGAGTCAGGGGACTGAGTGGGAAGACCTGCCCTCAGTGCGGAAGGCACTGTCCACTCAGCCAGGCAGAGGAAAGTATTCTCTGTCTCTCTGTCTCTCTCTCCTCCTGACCAGGTCTTTGAGTTGTGAACTCCAGGAGCTCCGGCCCTTGGACCCCAGGACTTGTACCAGCGGCCCCAGGTTCAGGCCTTGGGCCTTGAACTGAGAATTACACCACTGGCCCCCTGGTTCTGAGGCCTTTGCACTTGGCCACGGCCAGACCAACAGCAGTCCTGAGACTGCACCATGCAGACAGCCCATGTGGGGACTCCTCAGCCTCCATAATGTAAGCCAGTTCCCTAATAAGTGCCCTGCACTTCACAAGTCTGCGTTCTGCTGCTTCGATCCCTTCAGAGAATGCAGCCAACACTCCAGCTGCTCTGTGTAGACCCCTTGATCTCTTGACCCTGTGAGTCAAAGGG
This sequence comes from Galago senegalensis, assembly GCA_963575145.1. NCBI lineage: Eukaryota > Metazoa > Chordata > Mammalia > Primates > Galagidae > Galago > Galago senegalensis. Next base: position 17,307 of record CAUYTI010050212.1, on the reverse strand, counting down.
CTAGCAAGACAGACACCTGTGTGCCCCACACCCCTAGCCCCTCACAGCCTCCCACAGCCTCCCACAGCCTCCCACAGCCCCCCACAGACCAGGGCCAGGCCGCCCTAAGCCCTTTCCCACCCACCCTGGAACCAGCCCTGGCATCATTCACACAGGCTCCTGGTGGAGCAGGGTGGCCGAAAACAGAGAGGGCACTTCTGCCACCAGTGGACACCCTGCCCAGGGCCACAGCTCAGCTGCCTCTGCAGAGCTTCATACTCAGGAGAGGGAACAACGCCACCTTCTTCCTGCCTGGACTCCAGTCCTCAGGGCCAAGGGCGGGGCTCGTGGAGCGCAGGGCAGGCGGCCACATCTCTGTGATATGATGTAGCTGAAGGCGGCTGGGCTCACCTGCAACAGCCAAGGGTGCCCCACTGGGCTGAGCTCGTGAAGGACAAAACATGACCCTGGGCACAGGGGAGACACTCGGCAAGTGGCCCTAGAGATGAAAGGGGCCATCTGCTCTTCACTTCTGTGGCCAGAGAGTGACGCACAGACCTAAGGACAGGCCCAGCGAGGCCCTTCCCTGCTCTGGACCCACGCGCTGAGTCTGACACACGAGCAGAGCCAGCGCAGCATGGCGGGAAGAACTGCCTGTGTTCTTTTTCCCCAGAGAAGCCACAGGCACTAGACGGGCCAAACAGCCAGGCTGAGACAATGGCTCCCACGTGGGGTGCCCGGCCCACAGCCCCAGCCTCCACTGGCCCCATGTCAAACTCAACTTGGAAGTACAGGTTTACATGGTAAGGAAATACTAACATGGAACTCAACCAGATCCATACAACAAGTGGGACCTAGGCCAGGCCACCCCAGTGGGTGGGTGAGGACTCTGCCTCCATCACTTCCATGGGCACCAGAGCCCAGCACAGGGTCGCAGGCGGCCCAGGCCCCAGCCACGTACACACACACACACACATACACACACACACACACACACAGAGGTTACCTGCACCAAGCTCAGATGGGGGAACAAAGAGAAGCGCAGTCATAGAGCAACGGGCCCCTCATGGGGTACACCCAGGTGCTTAGAACTCTACAAACAGATACCACAAACAGGACCTGGAGAAACACTCGCCTGTCCAGAGCCGTACCCTGGCAACAACAGAGCTGGGACTCAAACCCAGCCTGCTAGGACCCAAGGCCCACAAGCTCAACCACCCGCTCTGCCTCCCAAAGGTACAGATACTAATCACACCTTTATAAATGAAACAGTGGAGGAAAAAAAATAACAGGAGGTGGCCATCATCTCTCTGGGAAACCTGGGTTTGTTTTAGTTAGCGTCGACTGGCGCCTGGGTCCTCCAGCCCAGCCCAGGAGCTGAGCGGTTATGTACCCTCTGTTCCCAGCACTCTACACCATGACTCATGGTCCAAACCTACCATCCACTCCCAGCTCCCCACAGCAGATGCCACAGCTTGGCAAAGAACAGCCACCGATCACCACAGGGCAACATGGGCAGACCAGAGGCCAGCAAGGGCCTCAGAGCCAGCACTGCCTCCCTGGAAACCAGGGCTGATGACCAGGGCCCCTCTGCAAGCTCCTGGCCACATGGCTGGCAGGTCCAATGATAAGTTTAACCCAAATTTGTGTACGCCTTACATCATCACATTCTGCTGTAGCAAAGTAAAAGCAAAGTGAAATTATACACTGAATCTCCGCATTTTAACTGTTGGCCAAGAAATGTGTTTGGCCAGGATTTTTCTGTCTTTTTCTCTACTCAGTACAGTCGAATCTCTGTAAGCTGACCACCCAGGGACTACCACAAACTACTCAACATATGAAGGTGGTCGCCATAAGAAACATGTGGTGCACGTCGGATCTGTGAGAATCAGGCCGACTGGCGGAGGTGGTCAGTGCAGCAGCTGGTCAGCTGTGGAGGGTCTACCACATTCTAGATACGTCCGTGTCTGAGTGTGTCTGAGACACGAGAGAGAGCACACATGTGCAGTGCGTCCATAGGTGTGCGTGTGAGTGTGTACAGTTCTGTGGTCATGAGTTGTGTATACATCCAAGTGTGTGTATAGTCTGAACATGTGAGTTGTGTATGTCTGTGTGTGCACACATGTAAGTGTGTGTATATCTCTGTGTTCATGTATATGTATATGTGTGTGATAGTATGTGTGTATGTGTCTGTGTCTGTATATACATGTATGTCTGTGTGTATGTACATGTACGTGTACAGGTGTGTCTGACAGTGTGTCTGTGTGTACATGTGTTTGCGTGTGTGTGTCTCTATGTATGTGTATGTGTTGTACATGTGTCTGTGTCTGTGTGTACGTGTGTGTCTGACAGTATATGTGTATGTGTCTGTGTATATATGTATATGTGTATGTACATGTGTGTCTGACAGTGTGTATGTGTGCATACATGTCTGTGTACACGTGTGTGTCTGTGTATACATGAGTCTGTGTGTAGCTACATCTGTGTCTACATGTGTTTGTGTGTATGTCTGTGTGTACATGTGTCTATATGTGTGTGCACATGTGTGTCTCTGCATATACATATATGTGTATGTACATGTGTCTGTGTGTGTGTGTCTGACAATGTGTATGTCTACACGTCTGTGTATACATGTGTCTGTGTGTATGTCTGAGTGTACATGTCTACTGTGTGTGCACATGTGTGTCTAACAATGTGTATGTGTGTACATATGTCTGTATGTACATGCGTCTGTGTGTAGATGTCTGTGTGTACATGTGTGTATGTCTGTGTGTACACGTGTCTGTGTATATGTGAGTGTGCACATGTCGACTGTGTCTGTGTGTACGTGTGTCTGTGTCTATGCGTATGTATGCCGACTGTGTCTATGTGTGTACATGTCTGTGTGTAAGTATGCTGACCGTTGTCTGTGCACATGCATGTTCTACCCTGTGTAGAACCTCCAGCCTCTTCCTCACCCCGGCCCCTGCAGCAAATTCATCTCCACTATTCTCAGAGAGGAACAGAAGTGAGCCTCAAACTACCTTAAAATCAACCTTGGGCTCCAAGAAGCCACTTCAGGAAAGGAAAACAGCATAGGAGCTCAGCTCCCACCACACCCGCCCAGAGGACATGGCTACAGGGGGACAGGTAGCCCTGGATGGGCCTGAAACCCCCAGGCAGGGGCACTGCAATAGAAGCACATAGGGGAGTCACTTAAGAGACAGATAAAAACTTGTAAGACCTGATGGTCACACAGAGGTGGGCTCTTGAAGGGGTCCCCAAATCTCATGTTTGTACAACTCCAGAATGGAGGAAGGCACCTCCTGGGAAAACCCTAGTTATCCAACCGCCCTGACACTTCCCAGGAAGGGCTCCTCTTGGACGGACTTCTCAGTGTTTGCAAATACAACATAACCTGTACCACCAGGCACAGTGGCTCACGCCTGTAATCCCAATACTCAAGGCCAAGGCAGGTGGATTATCTGAGCTCAGGAGTTCAAGACCAGACTGAGCTGAAGTGAGACCCTTGTCTCTAAAAACAGCCAGGTGTTGTGGTGGGCACCTGTAGTCCCAGTTACTTGGAAGGCTGAGGCAAGAGAATCACTTGTGCCCAAGAGTCTGACATTACTGTGAGCTGTAACACCACAGCACTTACTGACAAAGTGAGACTCTGTCTCAAAAAAAAAAATTGCCTCTGCATTTCGCAAATCATGTATTCACAGAATGCTTCCTTACACACCAAGTCCCTGATAGTGGTCCTCAAATAAATCAGGCAACAATTACCCGCTACTTCCCATCAGGGGAAAATACAGTCCTCTGCTAGTCCAGGTAGCAGCTGTCTCACAGAGCCACGCCAGCGCCTGCATCGGTGTCAAGGGAAGGCTGTGAGCAGGTGGGGCCGGCCTCTCCCACTCCCAGCCCCTGAGCTGTCAGGGAGGTGGCATGGTACTGATCCCACAGGTTTAGGATAGCAGCTGGGACCTGCTGGGCTTCAGGAGGCGTGTGGCCAACACCCTGCATCATTCTGTACCTGGCTTACCAGGGAGCCCCCAAAGGACCAGAGCCCCAGGGCATCTGTACCTGCCAGGCTCAGGTCCCCTCCTCTGTGACAGCTGGGCTTGTGCAGAATAGCTGCCATGTGATGGTTCCCAGGAACACAAGAACAGTTCCTAGGGTTGTCTGCCAGGGACCTAGGGGGTCACCTCTGCAGAATCACCCCCCTCGCCTACCCACCCAGGCCAGACACAGCTCTGCTTGTTTCAGGCGGAACCAAGAAGGTTCCATCCGGGCTTCACCTCAATGTCCTGCCAACCCTTCTTGAGGCAACGCTGGCAGCAGCCCATTCTCTGATGGAGAACTGGTGATTCAGGGCCCCTGCCTAGAAAGGCAGGCCCAGAGTCACCCAGCTCTGCTCCCAAGCATCCACCCAGATTCATGAGACAAGACCTGGAGGGAGGGCCATGCACCTGCCGGCACCTGCCAGACGTGAAGATGGAGAGCTCCCCACCCCATGTGGGGGTGCCGGCCCACTTTGTCCATCCAGCCTACCTGCTGCTGGGACTAAGCTGGGAAGTGAGCACTCACCTTTCCGAAGTCTCGGACATCGAAGAGGTCGAAGGGGTCAAACAGCTCGCTGTTTCTCAGCCCAAACTTGTCGTGGCAGACTTTAAGGAAGGTGCGGATGTTCTTCAAACACAGGAACTAGAGACGAGAAAGAAGTCATTAACCTCAAACCTCGGGGTCTGCAAAATCAGTAACAGCAGCAGCAGGCCCCTGCTGCGTGCCAGCACGTTCTAGCACACGCCTGTCTCAGAGAGCCCAGGACTCCCCCAGTCCCAAGGTGAGGGACAGGCCTGGACCGAAGCAGGAGGCCAGCTCCACGGCCTGAGCTTCTGACCACCATGGGGCTCTGGCACCCCCAGCACTGAGCTGCAAAGCCCATCAGGGCCTTCACACTTGCAAGACATGCCATTCCCCAGCCTGCCAGCACACCTGGCACAGACAGCACCTTGCCCTCCGTGACATCCACCCACCCCCTCCAGGTGCGTCCAGCACATTTCAGGACTGACAATCACAGCTGGAGGAGAACAAGCCAGCCTGGCACCAGTAAAGATTCTGAGCCTGTGCGTGAGTGCACACAGGCACACAGACACAGCCCCCCTCAGGTGACAAGGTCCACAGCCAGGAGCCACTTGCTGGGGGCCGTGGTGGACCCAGCCACAGTAGCAGGGTCCCAATTCCCCAGTCAGCACGTGGGCATCCCCCCTGTACCCGCCCTCCCCTCAGCTCCACTGAGCACCTGCCAGCCCCAAGCTTGTCACGCGTCTGTCATGGGAGGAATGGGGCGGGAGGGGGGCATCTTTCCAGACTTTGTGGGGAAATAGCTAGCAAAAATGCTCTTGGGGCGAGACCAGGGGGAAGGGGTGTTGGTAGGCCTGGTGTCCTGCCATGACCTGCCTCATGGGTTCATCATGAGCCCTGACCACACAGAGTAGGCACTGGAGACGGGAGCCTCTAGCTCAGCACAGCATTCCCCAGGCCTCCACACACACTGCCTGAGGACACCCTAGGATTTCAGACCTTTCCTTGTCATCAGCAACCATCCTCTGAGGACAAACTGCTGAAGCCTGCCCCTGCTCACAAGAAACAGACGAATAAACAGACTGAGTAGAAAACAGGGTCAAATCAGAGCCTCAGGGCAGGGACTTGAGCCACTGCTCAGGCTGTGAATCAAGTGCAGTGGGTGTGCTAAGCCCCACCCCACCTGGACACACCCCTGCTGCCTCAGGAGCTCCCTCTGCCCTGGTCCGTCCCTCCTATCCCGCCAGGGGGGTTGGTCACTGTTCACTCCTTAGTTTTATCCCAGAGTCATTCCCTGTCTCTGTGTGTGTGATTACGTGTATAATTTTTTCTGAACATTTGAGAACTGCAGACAACACCCTCTCATCCCCAAATATCTCTGTGTGTGTGTGTGTGTGTGTGTGTGTGTGTGTTTCCTAAGAACGAGGATACCGTCTTCCATAACCACAGTGCCAGTGTCAGAGCTAGGACGTCAACATGGACACTGTGGTCACCTCACTTACACACCTTACTTACATTCTTCAATACACAAAGAGATGGACACCAAAATGTCCTTTACAGCAGAAAGAAAACCTGGCCCAAGGTTTGATCCAGGACCACACACGAGTCTGGCTGTCACGTTTCCGTGGTGTCCGTTCACCTGGCACAGTATCATCCAACAGAACTTTCTGGAATGATACAGATGTCCCGCCTGGGTGCTGCCCTGTCCAGGAGGATACTATGTGTGGGCATTTCAAGTGCCCGCTAGACACAAGTGTCCAGTGGGTGCTTAAAATGTGGCTAGCCCAACTAAAAACTGAACTTCGGATTCAATGTATTAAATAAATTAAATTTTAAAGCTAGTAACTGCTGGCTTAGATAACGGGATCCAAAACAATCCTCGACCTTTGTCTTCTATGACTTGATAATTCTGAAGAACACACAAGAGGATCAGTGCTGTGCAATTCGGCCTCTAGTCCTCAAGTCCACACACAGGAAGCAGACAGGCGGTGCCAGGACTGGGGGAGGGAGCAGAGTTGCACGCGTGACCGTCTGGGAAGGTGAAAGTTCTGCAGATGGACAGCACGATGCTGCACGCTGTGAATGTGCTTGATGCCACTGAGCTGTACTCTTGGAAGTCAAGCCATCATATTTTATGCTGTGTTTAATTAATAAAAGATTAATTACAATATGAGAGAGAGAGAGATGGAAACAGACCTGTGGGGAATGCACATGGCGATGGAGGCAGAGACTGGACAAAGCAGCACAGGCTGGCACCAGCAGGTCAGCTGACAACTGAGTGGGTAAGGCACCCGAACGGCTTCTTCCCCAGTGTCCCCAGGAAGACACATGCTGCCCACCAAGCCCTGACAGGGATGCCTGGCCCCCAGCATGCTGAAATAGCAGGTTCCTGATTCTGTAAACCAGCAGGTGTGTGGCCCTCCATTAGGCAGCCTGGGACACTCAAACTCAGCTCCAGCCTGAAAACCAGGGTGTGGGGGGATCTGAACAGTCCAGCCCCTGGCCACCCCCTGCTGTTCCACTGCCTGTGGGACATACTGCGGTGTCCAACCTGGCTCTGCTATTTTTTGCACATGGCTCATCTCTAATTTCCACTAAGCATTTATTTTAATTCCTTTACAGCCTCCCAGTTTTAGAGTTAATTACACAGGTCCCAGCCATAATCACAGCCCTGGCTTCCTTTTCTGCTCAGAAGGAGCCAGTGCCCTCACCCATAGGCCCCCCCATCCCAGGCCACTCCAAGGCAGCTCTGTGTCCATGCTGGACACATACAGCCTCTGGAGGACTGAGCCGTCCAGACAGATGTGACCTCAGGAACAGGGCACCGAGAGTCCAGTTTGGCACTGCCTCAGGTTGCACCCAGAAAGGGAGACACACGTGGGGCCTCCCTGGGAGAGTTCCTGGCCTTCGCCCACCTGATGAGTTTATTCTCATCTTACTTCCTCCCATTTTACACAAAGGGAAACTGAGGCACTGACAGTTAAGGACTTCAGTCCCAACCAGAAAGTGGCAGAGCCCAGAACAGACCCATCCCAGCTTCAGGGGGAGCAATAGGTCTGTGTCCAGCTCTGTCCCCGACACTGGGGGCATGCACTATACTCTCCCAAGGCATGTGGCCTCTACCGTGGGTCAGAACCTCCCCATCTCACATAGCAGGGAGGTACTCAGAGTCCAGGACACCCTGAAGGTCTGAGGGTGGGAGAACGCAGAACCCAGGTGCCACAGGCACGTCTCAGCCACGTGCGGCCGGTCGAGGGGCAGGCTGAGGGAGGCCCAGATGGTGGTCGGGCACGTCTCAGCCACGTGCGGCTGGTCGAGGGGCAGGCTGAGAGAAGCCCAGATGGTGGTCAGGCACGTCTCAGCCACGTGGGGCCAGTCGAGGGGCAGGCTGAGGGAGGCCCAGATGGTGGTCAGGGCAAAGCCAGCAATTCCTTGTCCTTGCTCAAAGTTGGTGGTGTTGGGTTTGGCCATCACCCATGGCCAAGGGAGGGCTGGCCAGCACCCTAGACCAAGTCCAGCTGAGTGACCACAGGAAAGGGCTCCCCCCAGACATGGCTCCAGGATGAGCGGCCCGGGGCTGGGTCGGCACTACCTGGTTGGTGGGCTCAGGGCCCCCAAGGGGCACGGGCTCCCCCAACACTCCTGCCCACTGCCTCAGCAAAGGCAGGGTGTAGGGCAGCCTCTCCTCCCCCATGGCTCATCAGGGCCCTTCAATCTCATCAGTCCAAAATCAGATTAGTGAGGACAGCACCACACCCAGCCACCCACTGTCCCACGCTCTGGGTATAGCACTCTCCAGAACCAGGCTGAGATCACTTCCCTCTGGCAGCTTTGACACAACATCCCATGTTGGGGAGGTGATGCTAGGAACAGCCTCCCCAATCCTGCAGAGGAGTCCCACTGGGTAAGAGCTGCCTGTAGGCCAGAAGGCCCTCCTGCTATCCCTCCCTGGGCTCCCCCAACAGTGCAGGGAGGGGCACAGGACAGGCCTGCCTGCGTCGAGAGCTGACACCTCCCTGGGATGCTCATACACCTCAGAACTGAGAGGTGGGTACAGAAGGGGAAACTGAGGCCTGGGACAGTGAAGCCACTTGCCTGAGGTCACAAGTTACAAGGCTTTGGCCCGGGATTTGCAATTTGAACACAGGAGGCCAAGGCACCGAACACTGGACCATGGAGGAGCAGTAAGAGGGAAGCTGACTGCTAACCGTGTGCCAGGTAAATGCTGACATGATCCCATGACCTGCCCGAGGCCTGTGATGGCCCCGGGAGGGGTGCAGTATCATTGCCCCATTCCACAGGCAGACAAATCGAGGCTCAGAGTGATTAGATGATGAACAGGCCCAGGATTCTCAAGGTCCCAGGAGGATGATGGGTCACAGCCCCTGCCTGAGAGTGAGGACAAGTCCTGCCTCACCAAGGACGGCAGCACATGGCCCACATAGGCACCTCTTGCAGGCTCCACACCAGGTCGGGGGCTGGCCCCTCACCCCAGGTGGGCCAGGCGGGAGGGGAGTGGTGTAGGGCCACCCTCTGTGGGCTGTGACTCATCTCTGTGCAGACCTGGCCCAGCCCCACCCCCCACCCCACTCCCTGTGTGAGCTCAGGCAAGTCTCCTCAGAGCCCCAGGGGCCCCAGCTCAGGCCGTCTGGGAGTCTCAGTGCTGACTCACAGTTATCGGGAAAGCTACACAGTCAGGAGGGCTTTCCAGAACACCAGACCCTAAGCCGAGAGCCTCACTGCACCATCGGTGCAACCCTGAGTCACTACAGCGACTCCTAACGTACAGCTGAGGAAACTGAGGTCCCAAGGTTACCTGGCCTGCCCAAGGTCACCAGCAAGGACATGAAGGAGTGACAACAGGCCTGGGATGATGTGACCTCCAAGGCCAGACCACTGACACGTAAGCTAGCCTGCTACTCTCAAGTAGGAAATTACATGATTTTTTTTTCTCTTTTAAGAAAAAAACAGCCTGAGCAAAGTGAGACTCCATCTCTACAAACAGCAAACACCCATCTCTTCAACTGGGTCTTGTGGCAGGCACCTGTAGTCTCAGCTACTCAGGAGGCAGAGGGAGGAAGATCACTTGGGCTCTATCTCAAACTCTTGAACTCAAGTGATTCTCTTGCCTCAGCCTCCCAAGTACCTGGGACTACAGGTGCTTATCACAACTCCCATACACATTTTTAGAGACCAGTTCTCACTCTTGCTCAGGCTGGTCTTTAACCCATGAGCTCAGGCAATCCACCTGCCTCAGCCTCCCAGAGTGCTAGGATTATAGGCATGAACCTGTAAATTGTAAAAAACAATTCAAATTGCCTTTGTAATATCCAGTGTTACAAACTTTAAAGCACATAGATGTTCAGGTAACTACCGCCCAAACTGGGAAACAACAGTCCCACTGCTCTAGTAACTCCCTGGAGCTTGCCCCTTTGTAGTCACCACCCTGAGACCCCTGGCACCCTTCCATCTTGTTCTTTGACACTACAGTTTTATCTTTCCAAGACTGTCCATAGAAACATCTAGCACATAGCCTTTCAAGTCTGGCTTCTTGCACTCTGCATGACAGCCTTGAAATTCACCTGTACTATTGCACAAGCCAACACTTTGTTCCTCTTTATTGTGGAGCAGTGTCACAGGCTGCAGGACACCTGGGTTGTTCCCAATTTTTGCTGGTTATGAACAGAGCTCCCATTAACATCCATGTACATGGTACGTTTGAACCTAAGTTGTTGTTTCACTGGAGCTGGAATTGCCAGTCCTATGGTGAGTAGGTCTAAAACTTTAAGAAACCAGCCAGGCCTTGGTGACACACACCTATAATCTCAGCACTTGGCAGGCTGAGGTAGATGGATTGTCTGAGCTCACAGGTTGGAGATCAGCCTGAGCAAGAGTGAGATCCTATCTCTAAAAAAATAGTGGGGTATTGTGGCAGGCACCTGTAGTCCCAGCTACTTGGGAGGCTAAGGCAAGAGAATTGCTTGAACCCAGGAGTTTAAAGTTGCTGTGAGCTAGGCTGACACCAGGGCACACAGTGAGACTGCCTATGGGGAAAAAAAAAAAAAAAAAAAAACTCTCTAAGAAACCACCAGGTGGGTTGCATGTGGTGGTTCACACCCGTACTCCAAACACTTTGGGAGGCTGATTTGGATTGCTTGAGGGGCAAGGAGTTCCAGACCAATCTAGATAACACAGCAAGACCCCACCTCTAAGAAAACTAGAAAAATCAGCCTGATGTGGTGGTGTGTACCTACAGCCCTGCCACTTGAAAAGCTGAGGCAGAAGGATCACTTTATTTATTTATTTATTTTGAGACAGAGCCTCAAGCTATCCCCCTGGGTAGAGTGCCATGGCATCACAGCTCACAGCAACCTCTAACTCCTGGGCTCAAGCAAGTCTCCTGCCTTAGGCTCCCAAGTAGCTGGGACCACAGGCACCTGCCACAACACCTGGCTATTTTTTCATTACAGCCGTCGTTGTTTGGTGGGCCTGGGCTGGATTCAAACTTGCCACTTTAGGTGTATGTGGCTGGTGCCTTAGCCACTTGAGCCACAGGAACTGAGCCAGAAGGATCACTTTAGCCCAGGAGTTCAGAACTGCAGTGAAGTATAATCAAGCCACTGAACTCTAGCCTGGGTGACATAGTAAGACTTTATCTTAAAAACAAACAAACAGGGCAGCACATGTGGCTCAGTGGGTGGGCTGCCAGCCCCATGTACCAAGGGTGGCAGGTTCAGGCCCAGACCCAGCCAAACTGCAAAAAAAAAAAAAAATGGCCAGGTGTTGTAGTGGGTGCCTGTGGTAGGAGAACTCCTTAGGCCCAGGAGTTGGAGGTTGCTGTGAGCTGTGTGACGCCACTCTGCCGGGGATGATAAAGTGAGACTCTGTCTCTACAAAAACAAACAAACAAAGATGGGCAAGATGGCTCAAGAGTTAAAGACCAGCCTAAGCCAGAGCAAGACCTCATCTCTAAAAATAGCCAGGCATTGTGGCAGGTGCCTATAGTCCCAGCTACTTGGGAAGCTGAGACAAGAGAATTGTGTAAGCCCAAGAGTTTGAGGGTGCTGTGAGCTGTGACGCTATGGCACTCTACTGAGGGCAACAAAGTAAGAGTCTGTCTCAAAAAAAAAAACAACACACACACACACACAAAAAAACAGGATCAACGCCTGTGGCTCAAGAGGCTAAGGCACCAGCCACATACATCTGAGCTGGTGGGTTTGAATCCAGCCCAGACCTGCCAAAACAACGACAGCTACAACCAAAAATAGCCAGGTGTTGTGGCAGGTGCCTGTAGTCCCAGCTACTTGGGAGGCAGAGGCAGAATTGCTTGAGCACAGGAGTTGGAGGTTGCTGTGAGCTGTGATGTCAGAGTACTCTACCCAAAGCGACAGCGTGAGGCTCTGTCCTCAAAAAAAAAAAAAAAAACCCAAACCCCCAAAGAAATAAAGCCAACAACAAAAAGAAACCACCATGCTGTCCTGAAGAGTGGCCACGCCATTTCACTTTCCCACCAGCAATGTTCGTGTTCCAGCTACTCTTTGTCCCCACCAGCACTTGTTATCCATCTATCTTACTTCAGCCACTCTAAAGGGGTGTGTTCTCTCCCTGTGACTTTTATTTGCCATCAGATGTGTCCTCTTAGCTGAACTATCTGTTCAAGTCTTTTGTCCATTTTTGACAAAAAATGGTTGTCGTTTGTTTCTCATTGCCAAGAGCTGAGTGGTCTTTACTTATTTGCTACAATAGTACTTGGTTAGCTGTGTGGCCTGTCTGCCTGTCCTATGCAGAGAACTAGAGCTACCCCTTTACCAAACATGCCGGCTTACTCAGGATGGGACCTCAAGGGCTCCTTGAGATCCTTGCCTGGGCTAACAAGAACTCAGTGACTCCTTGCCTTCATTTTCACCCCTTGCATCCTATTCTCACCACACTGGTCTCCTTTTTGTTCCTTAAATTTACATTTCTCCTTAGGGCCCTCTTTCCCAGACATCTCCACAGCTCCCTTAAGAGTCTGGTCTCCTTCACCCTCTTTATCTTCTCCACAGCCCTTCTCACCACCTGACATAAAATTGCTTTTTTTATTCTCTTTCTAGAATGTGAGCCTTTAAGGGCAGAGACCTTATGTACCAACAACAGGGCCTGGTTTAATGTGGATGCTCACAAGGTGCTAATTAACTGGATAAATGAATGAGGGAGTGAATGAATGGATGGATGGAAAAACATGATTTTCCCCTCTGCAAGGAGCCAGCTCGTCTCACCTTCAGACATCAGCTGGCAAGTGCTCACCATCTCCAGCAATCCCTCCTGGACCTCTGCCCTTCCTCTTACAGCCCTGATCACTGGGCTGGGACTGCCTGTGTTCATCTCCTCCCATAGACTGTGACCACCAGAGGGGCAGAGACTGTGGGGTGGACCAGGCCTTGCCTCCAACCAAAGCCCAGGGCCCTTTCTCCCACCCTGCCTCTACCCCCAAACTCACCCACATAATGGTCGATCTCCAACTGTTGGAAGATGAGGGGCTCTGCCTGGGGGTCAGGGGGTGGCAAGGTGGGCCGAAGCCAGCGGGAGTCTATGGCTGACAGGGAGAACTGCCCTGGTGGGAGGGAAGGAAGTAGGCTATGGAGTTATGGTCCTCCCTTAGAAATAACCCTCTGGGACCAGGATGGCATGCAATTATGAAAGGAATCAGGTGGAGGTGGTGGTGTGTCAGGCAGGAAACTGGGGAGAGAATGAGAGTCAAGGGTCAGGGTCAGAAGAGAAGCTGCATACTGACAGGAGGATCAAAGGCCAGCCCTTTGCAGGACTCAAAGTAGAGCACAGGAGGGTCACAGGTCAAACTTGCAACTGAGTCTTGCCTAGAGGCAAGACCAGGGGAGACTGGAAGAGAAGCAGTAGGGAATTCTCATTCTAAGTCTCACCATCTGTGGCCCCCTCCAGGGCCGAATGTAGCTCCTCCTCCTCCTGTTCCTGTAGCCTGTGCTCTGCCTCCATCTCCTCCAGCAGAGCCAGGTCCTCCTCAAACTGGGATGGTTGTGTCTCATCCTCATCCCAGAGGTCCTTACGGGACCGCTTTGAGGGTACCCCTGGCCCTGGGCCTGGCTGCCGCTTGCCATCCATCCTGCAGGGCAAGTCAGGGCTTGGTGGGAATTTTAACCAGAGATACCACTTTCCAGGTCTTCTCAACAGCCTCCCATGCATCCACCATGACTGTGAGCCTTTTAATAACACTCAGGAGTATCTAAAGACACAGCTCTGTACCAGGCAGGCTAATGGGTTGGATGACACATCCTGATGCTCAATTAATTGCTAACTAACACGATTACATCCCATTCTACTTTCCATGTCAGTTTAACCCTTTTCTCACATGCTCAAGCCCTACATCCTTCTCCCCATTTATTTGTCCCTTATAGGCCCCTCATCACCTGCCTTACGTGCCCTCTACCCTCTCTCCCCACACATCTCTTTCTTTACCATAAACCTGTGTCCTTGACATGCTGGCCTACCCACCACCCTCTATGCCCCAGCCTTCATTCAGTAAACAGCTGGGAAGTGCCAGCTTCAAGACCAGTCACTGCATTAGGTGCTAGGGAAGGCCCTGAAACATGAATCTGATCAGCATCCTTCCCAGCTTAAAACACCTAAGAAGCTTCCTTTCTCTCCCATCCAGGACCCACTATAGCAAACAAAAGAAACACAAACCAAAGACACTGTTATCTATGTTTTCTTAATTGCAACCTATAAAAAAATGATTTTAGGGGCAGTGCCTATGGCTCAGCAAGTAGGGCACCAACCCATATACCAAGGGTGGTGGGTTCAAAACTGGCCCTGGCCAAACTGCAACAAAAAAATAGCCAGGCATTGTAGCAGGCAACTGTAGTCCCAGCTACTTCTGAGACAGGAGAATCATCTAAGCCCAGGAGTTGGAGGTTGCTGTGAGCTGTGTGATACCACAGCACTCTACTGACAGCAATAAAGTGAGACTCTGTCTCTACCAAAAAAAAAAATCATTCTGCAGGTATATACTCTGACAAGCATATATCCTCTAGTAGATTAGATTGTATTCAGGTTAAGTTGGTAATTTTATTGTGGTTTGGTAAAAGAATATATATGTTTTTTAGGAAATAAAAGTATTAAGTTTATTTTATATTGTAGAAGGAGAGTGGGAGGAAGGGAATGAGAGAGGAGAGAGAGAAAGAAAAAGAGAAATGGCATGGCATCTCAGCTAAGAGAATATTCTGAGATAGTCACTCAGGTATTTAGGGGTAAATGATATATACCAGCTACTCTGAATTTTTAAAAAGTGTGTGTATTGGGCAGTGCCTGTGGCTCACTGAGTAGGGTGCCAGCCCTATATGCCAAGGGTGGCAGGTTTGAACCCAGCCCTGGCCAAACTGCAACAAAAAATAGCCAGCCGTTGTGGCAGGTGCCTGTAGTCCCAGCTACTCAGGAGGCTGAGGCAAGGGAATTGCCTAAGTCCAAGAGCTGGACGTTGCTGTGAGCTGTGATGCTACAGCTCTCAACAGAGGGCAACAAAATGAGATTCTTTCTCAAATTAAAAAAGTGTGTGTATCTTGGAGTGGGTAAGAGGATTAGAAAAAAAAAAGTGTGTGTAGGCAAAGACATAAAGCATGCACCCATGCAGCTCATAAAGGAGACAGGGAGAGATGCTGAGACGGGGCTGGGCATGGCATGCACAGGTGTTCTGTATGCTATTCTTTTCTTTTTTTTGTAGAGACAGTCTCATTTTATTGCCCTCAGTAGAGTACCGTGGTGTCACACAGCTCACAGCAACCTCAAACTCCTGGGTTTGGGTGATTCTCTTGCCTCAGCCGCCCAAGTAGCTGGGACCACAGGCGCCCACCAGAATGCCCAGGTAGTTTTCTGTTGCAGTTTGGCCAGGGCTGGGTTTGAACCAGCCACCCTCGGTATACGGAGCTGGCACCCTATCCATTGAGCCACAAGCACCACCCCTCTATGCTATTCTTTTTTTTTTTTGAGACAGAGCCTCAAGCTGTCCCCCTGGGTAGAGTGCCGTGGCGTTACAGCTCACAGCAACCTCCAACTCCTGGGCTCAAGCGAGTCTCTTGCCTCCGCCTCCCAAGTGGCTGGGACCACAGGCGCCCGCCACAACGCCCGGCTATCTTTTGGTTGCAGCCGTCATTGTTGTTTGGCGGGTCCAGGCTGGGGATTTGAACCTGCCACCTTAGGTGTACATGGCTGGCGCCTTAGCCGGTTGAGCCATGGGTGCCGAGCCCTCTATGCTATTCTTATTTCAACCTTCCTATAAATTTGAAATTATTGTAAAAGATGCATGTCAGGCAGCACCCATAGCTCAGTGGGTAGGGTGGCAGGTTCGAACCTGGCCTGGGTCTGCTAAAACAATGACAACTACAACAACAACAACAACAACAATATGGGTGCTGTGGCAGGTGTCTGTAATCCCAGCTACTTGGGAGACTGAGGCAAAAGAATCGCTTAAACCCAAGAGTCTGAGGCTGCTGCGAGCTATGACGCCAAGGCACAGTATCCAGGGTGACAGGTTGAGACTTGTCTCAAAAAAAAAAAAATTAATTAAAAAAAATAAAATAGGCTTGGTGCCTGTGGCTCAAGTGGCTAAGGCGCCAGCCACATACACTTAAGGTGGCGGGTTCGAATCTAGCCCGGGCCCGCCAAACAATGACAGCTGCAACCAAAAAATAGCCAGGCATTATAGCGGGCACCTGTGGTCCCCAGCTACTTTGGGAGGCTGAGGCAGACTTCCTTGAGCCCAGGAGTTAGAGGTTGCTGTGAGCTGTGATGCCATAGCACTCTACCCAGGGAGATAGCTTGAGGCTCTGTCTCAAAAAATAAAAATAAAAATAAAAATAATAAAATAAAATAAAAAGTGCATGTCCCCTGGGTCCAGGCTAAGACAGAGGGGATTACTGGAACTCAGGGTTGATTCCTGATCCACCCGGGAGAGGATAAGGGGACCTAGCTACCCTAGGTTCCAGTGAGCACCTTTGGATCCCCTAACTATCATTCCATATGTAGTCAGTCCTCTGGTTTGCCTTTTTGGCACCTCAAATCTCAGAGTTGCCACAGACTGCCCAGCTGAAGATTACATTTCCCAGTGTACATTGCCAGGGGTGAGGCAGAAGAGCCCTTGTGAGGCATGTGGCTCCTGAGACATGGCTGGCTGCTTGCCCTCTATCCTTTTCCGCTTCTCGATGGCTAGAACATGGATGTAATGGTGAACCAGCCTTGACAGAGAGACATGACAACACTGGGCTTCTTGAGAAAACTTCCAGCACAAAGCTACCTACTCATCTTGTACACCTGCCTATCTTTGAACAGTTTTGTGGAAAAATCAGCTTGTATCTTTCTTGGGCCACAGTATTTATTGAATCTTAACAAATGCCACACTGACAAATTCTGAACCGATGGGAACATGCTTTCCCAAATGTTCAGACATGCTATACAACGAATACTACTCAGTATTAAAAAGTCAGCTATTGGCTCGGCACCTATAGCTCAACCGGCTAAGGCGCCAGCCACATACACCTAAGGTGGCGGGCTCGTATCCCCAGCCCGGACCCACCAAACAACAATGATGGCTGCAACCAAAAAATAGCCGGGTGTTGTGGCGGGCGCCTGTGGTCCCAGCTACTTGGGAGGCGGAGGCAAGAGACTCGCTTGAGCCCAGGAGTTGGAGGTTGCTGTGAGCTGTAATGCCACGGCACTGTACCCAGGGGGACAGCTTGAGGCTCTGTCTCAAAAAAA
>CAUYTI010050210.1:0-48161 GCA_963575145.1 Galago senegalensis | reverse complement strand
CTGTCCCCCTGGGTAGAGTGCCGTGGCATTACAGCTCACAGCAACCTCCAACTCCTGGGCTCAAGCGAGTCTCTTGCCTCCGCCTCCCAAGTAGCCGGGACTACAGGCGCCCGCCACAAAGCGCGGCTATTTTTTGGTTGCAGCCGTCATTGTTGTTTGGCAGGTCCGGGCTGGGGATTCGAACCCACCACCTTAGGTGCACGTGGCTGGCGCCTTAGCCAGTTGAGCTATAGGCGCCAAGCCTACCTAAAGTTACTTTTAAAAAATGAGTCACCTTGGCTCGGCGCCTGTGGCTCAAGTGGCTAAGGCGCCAGTCACATACATCTAAAGTGGCGGGTTTGAATCCAGCCCAGGCCCGCCAAACAACAATGATGGCTGAAACCAAAAAATAGCTGGGCGTTGTGGCGGGCGCCTGTAGTCCCAGCTACTTGGGAGGCAGAGGCAGAAGACTTGCTTGAGTCCAGGAGTTGGAGGTTGCTGTGAGCTGTGATGGCACGGCACTCTACCCAGGGGAACAGCTTGAGGTTCTGTCTCTAAAAAAAAAAAAAAGTGTCACCTAGGTGGCGCCTGTGGCTCAGTGAGTAGAACACCAGCCCCATATACTGAGGGTGGCTGGTTCAAAACTGCAACAAAAAATAGCCGGGCGTTGTGGCATTTGCCTGTAGTCTCAGCTACTTGGGAGATTGAGGCAAGAGAATCATCTAAGCCCAGGAGTTGGAGGTTGCTGTGAGCTGTGTCATGCCATGGCACTCTACCGAGGGCAATAAAGTGGGACTCTATCTCTACCAAAAAAAAAAAAAATGAGTCACCTTGGTAGTTGGAGGGAGGTTCTGTGATAGGAACAGTTGAAAAGAGATAACTGGGTGATCTGTGATGAGAATATGTAGATTGTGGGGTTCTCATAGTGTCCCTTTTTTTTTTTTTTTTTTTTGAGACAGAGCCTCAAGCTGTACCCCTGGGTAGAGTGCCATGGCATTACAGCTCATAGCAACCTTCAACTCCTGGGCTCAAGCGAGTCTCTTGCCTCCGCCTCCCAAGTAGCTGGGACCACAGGCGCCCGCCACAACGCCCAGCTATTTTTTGGTTGCAGCCGTCATTGTTGTTTGGCGGGTCCCAGTTGGGGATTCGAACCCGCCACCTTAGGTGTACGTGGCTGGCGCCTTAGCCGGTTGAGCTATAGGCGCTGAAGCCATATTTCCTTTATTTATTCACCTTTTTCTATTTTGCAATGTCTCCTTTACTGTCCTGACATGAAATTCATATATAATTTAACTTACATATAATAAAATTCATAGGTAATTTAATTTACATACAATAAAATAATCCATATAATGCCCTAACTGTAAAGGAGAAAACCAGGAAATTTTGGAAAATAGAAATTTATTGGGAAAAAAATGTATCACAATATATAGGTATATGGGTGTGTCTACATTAGATGATATAATTAAGTAGTCAGATTCTGTCATCTACTTATAATGAATGAATCTGGTTTTCTAGAACATGAGATAATATTCAACTGGGTACAGTCAACACTTTTTATTAACATATGACATTTCAAAATAAGGACCAAATACACACACACAAACATATAGCATATTATATATACATATGACATTTATAGCATATATATATGCACATATGACATTTCAAAATAAAGACTAAATACACACAAATATAGCATAAATATATACACACATATATATATGAGTGGACATACAGGTATATATAATATATACATACAGCATGAATGGCGAGCTCAAATGAGACTAATCAAAATATATTACATTGGTGCCTCAAATATTGGAGTGTTGTCACTGTTGCTGTAATTTCCTGAAATGCTGCATAACTCTAGGTAAAGAACAAGACAAAATATAACCTTTCCTCTTTTTACACAATTGTATTCCTGCAAAATTCAGTGTATATTAAACCATATATAAATTACTTTTGTTTTTATTTGAAAATGGGTTAAATTCTAGGCTCAGATAATTATAAACAAATTTGTTGTTTTTTTATGTTTAAGGTGAAGTCACCTTATATGCTTACTAACAGTATCTGACAGTATGTTCAGTGGGGGTATCTTGTTTATTTGTTTTGCAGGTCTGTACCATGGAATTCGGGCAATCTAATATTCATTAAATACTGAAAGCATGATGACAAGCAAAAATACCTTCTCATTTTCTCAGTGCCCTGCTTCCATTGAGAAGCACTAACTTGATCAATCATGATGTGTCCTCTTGTGGCTGGACTCTCTGCTGTTTTAAAAACCATCTTAAGATTTAATTGAGATTTAATTCACATGCTGCAAAATTCTTCCAGTTTAAACCTTTTTATTTTGTCATAATTGTAGATTTACATGTAGGCATATTAAATAGTAGAAAACCTGTATAGTCTTCACCCTGACTTCCCTAATGTAAAATAGTACAATATTAAAAGGAGGAAATTGACATTGATAGAATCATTCTACCTTATTCAGATTTCAGTGGTTTAAATGCACGCCTTTGGGGGCATGGCTTGTATTTTGTTCACATGTACTGATTTGTGTGACCACTGCAGTCAGAACACAGAACGTTTCTAAGGACCCTTCATGGGTCTTTTATAACCCCACCTACTTTCTACTTAGGCTGCCTCTTCTTTTTTTTTTTTTTTTTTTGCAGTTTTTGGCTGGGGCTGGGTTTGAACCTGCCACCTCTGGTATATGGGGCTAGCGCCCTACTCCTTGAGCCACAGGTGCCACCCTCCGCTGCCTCTTCTTCATCCACTGTACCCTGGAATGTCATACAAATATATGTTTCCACGATACAGTTTTTTCAAGTAACATTTCCAGTGAAACCTACCTTCCTTCCTCCCTTTTATTATTTATTTATTTATTTATTTATTTATTTTGAGACAGAGTCTTACTATGTTGCCCTCGGTACAGTGCTGTGGCATCACAGCTCACAGCAACTGCAAACTCTTGGGCTTAAGGGATTCTCTTGCCTCAGCCTCCCAAGTAGGTGGGACTACAGACACCTGCCACAGCACCTGGCAATTTTTTTGTTGCAGTTGTCATTATTGTTTGACAGGCCTGGGCTGGATTGGAACCTGCCAGCTCCTGTGTATGTGGCTGGCGCCCTAGCTGCTGAGCTATAGGCACTGAGCCACTTCCTTTCTTTTATTGAGACAGAGTCTCACTCAGTCACCCTGGGGTTGAGTGCTATGGCATCATAGCTCACAGCAACCTCAAACTCTTGAGCTCAAGTGATCCTCTTGCTTCAGCATCCTAAGTAGCTGGGACTATAGGCATCCTCCACAACACCTGGCTAGTTTTTCTATTTATAGTAGAGATGGGATCTCATTCTTGCTCATTCTGCTCTCAGAACTCCTGAGCTTTAGCAATCCACCTGCCTTAGCCTCCCAGAGTGCTAGGATCACAGGCATGAGTGTCTGCACCCAGCCCGTTAGTACCTCTATAGATTAGTATCCTAGGCAATGTCTAGGCTGGTTCATCTTTTTAAAATTACTTTTCATTTTAGAAATAAATCAAGGATACAGAAGGATTGCAAGATAATTGCAATAAACCTTCTTATATAGCTTACCTAGATCTATTATTATTTTGTTACATTTGCTTTTTCTCTATATATACTACATATTGTAGTATACAATAATAATAAGATCCTCATTATTTCTTATTCTAATTTTTCTCCCTGAACTACTTCAGAGTAAATTCCAGAGATTATGACTTTTTAGCACTGAATACTTCATCAGGTATCTCCTACCAACAAAGACAATCTCTCACATAACCATACATAGTGATCAAATTCAGGAAACTTCATACTGATGTGATACAATCAGTTGTATCTAATCAATACAGTTCACATTCAAATTTTGTGAATCTGCATCATCAAATTGTATGAATAGTCCATATTCAAACATTGATAGAATTTACAATCCATATTCAAAATTTGTTAATTGTTCAGTATTGTCCTTTCTAGAAACTTTTCTCCCAATCCAGAATCTAAATCAGGATAAAGCATTCCATTTAGATGTCATATCTGTTTAGTCTCCTATAATCCAGAACAGTTTCTTAGCCTTTCATTCTCTTTTATGAGATTAATAGTTTCACTTTATTACCCTCAGTAGAGTGCTATGGCATCACAGCTCACAGCAACCTCCAGCTCTTGGGCTTAGGCAATTCTCTGGCCTCAGACTCCCTAGTAGCTGGGACTACAGGCGCCTGCCACAACACTCAGCTATTTTTTTGTTGCAGTGTGGCCGGGGCTGGGTTTCAACCCACTACCCTTGGTAATATGGGGTCAGTCCCCTACTCACTGAGCAACAGGCACCGCCTGGAATTGACATTTTTTAAGAGTTTTGGTCCATTGTTTTGCAGACTGTCATTTAATTTGAGATTGCCTGATTGTTTATTCATGATTAAATTTGTTTTATGCATTTCTGGTGGGAATGCTACATGAGTGATGTGTCCTTTTTAGTGCCCGCCTGTTAGAGGCACCTGATTCCACTTAGTCCCTTTTGGTGCAGCTGAGCCCTCTGTTAACTTAAAAGCAGCACAGGGTTTTAAGCCCAGGTCCTCAGGATTCTGGGGACCATGTTTTCACCCATCCACAACTCTGCCGTGAGATGTGATCTCAGTTATTGCAGGGGCTGAGGTTGGAGACTGCCATGGCCTTTCTAAATCTTCTCAGTATGATTTTTCAGTAGCTGAGCCCTGAATGCTGCCACATTCGTCCAGTCTCTGTTGTAGATCTATACAGAGAAAGCCTCTTTGGTTATTGACAGTCCCAAAATAAGTGTGATACCTTAAAAAAAATCAAAAGCATGATAAATGAATATCATTCTGTTGCTCATCTTCGAATCCACTGCTGAGCCTGGTCATGGGACCCTTGACATATGAAATGAAAAAGAACCATTGTATGCCCAAATCAGGTAACATGCGTGTTCTGCCCATCTAGTCATGAGCAATGTAGATTAGATAAGAGTTTTTCTCTTTTTACCCATAGAAGAGTAGACCATACATTAAAAGTTTTTACAGACTCTGTGAACTCTCTATTTCCAGCAGATGATTAAGAATGTTGATGCAAGCTTGTGGTGGAGGACGCTATCCTTGAAACTGTGAGACCACATAAAGTACATAGAAAACTCCCTTATTCTTCAGACCCTAATTCCCTTTTCTAAGGGAAAAAACAGAATTACCATCAGTAAAATGACATGAAAACATAAATTTCAAAACTGTTTTGGCTTGAATTGTGTTCCCCAAAATTGTATGTGACCTTATTTAGAAATAGAATCACTGCAGGTGTAATCATACTGGAGTAGGGTTGGTCCTGATCCAATGACTGGTAACCTTATAAGAAAACAGGTGCATAGACACACAGAGGAAAGGTGGCAGTGTGAAGAAATAATCACCAGCACAGCAGAGTGCTATAGGATTGTGAAGGCCGAGACCAAGGGGATGGGTCTACAAGCCAAGAAGAGAGGCCTGGAACTGCTTCTTCCCACAGCCCTCAGAAGATCTAGCTCTACTTTCTGATTTCTAGCCTCCAGAACTGTGAGGTGACGTATTTCTGTTGTTTGAGCTAACCAGTTTGAAGTAGGGAGTTTGCAGCCCTAGGAAGCTAATGCAAATCCCTTCCTTGGAATACCAAGGTACTATAGCAATTGTGAGTACAGCAGTCAGGAGACCTGGGTTTCAGATCCAGCCCAGCCCTAAATTTGCTCTGTGGCCATATCCAAATGAATGAATCTGTCAGGCCTCAGCTGTAAAATTAATCTGGTGAAGGAAGTCTTCTTCTCAGTTTAAGAGTGATTTTATATAGCCTATGATTGTTTATTTCCTCGTTCAGACATATGCCATCTCCCTTGTCCTTCTCATCAAAGAAACTATGATGTCCTATCTAATTAGAATTCCTAAATATCTCTTGGTGTATGTCCTCTGCTGCTGCCTTATATGGGGGTTCTGATCATTTCTTGCCTGGACTCTGTGTTAGGTTGAACCAAAAATTTTAAATTGTTTTTTATTAAATCATAACTTTGTATATTGATGCATTTATGGGGAGGTTGAACCAAATATTACCAATATTTGACCATTTTTGACAATTATGTTATAAGGTTCAACCTCATTTCCTAACTAGTCTCCCTGCTTCAGGCTTGCCCCCACCATCCTCTCATCGTTGTTCCAATCACCCTTTACAACCCCACCAGGATGTTCTTTCTGAAAGGCTAATCTGACCATGTTTGCCTAGAATCCTTCTAAGTCTTCCCCACCAGTTACAAAATGAAACCAGAACTTCCCAGTCTAGCATTTGAGGGCTTTGGGGCCTAATCCTCATCTACTCTCCAGAATTACCTCTTGACCCATACCCTATTTTTACCTAATATTGCCTGTATACAGAAGGAAGCTTCATACTACCTTGAGCCTTTGCAAACTCACCACCTAACTTCTAGTTCCCCCCTTACCCCCAAACAGCAGAAGCTCCTCTTCATGAAGCTTTCACTGCTTCTGTTCACTCCTCTCCCTGCAACCCTGAGCCCCCCCCCTTTTTGCAACCAAACCTACCATGTTTTACTCTCACAGCACTTAGCCCACCATGCTGTAATTCTTGGTCTGTTCATTCACAAAACTGTGAGCTCCCTGAACACAAGGACTAAGTTTTTACTCTGTCTCCCTATCTCTTAGCACAGGGTCTGCAATATGATAGTTGCTTCAGGAAGTCCTTTGAATAAATGAATGGATAAGAGAACTAATGAATGAATGAAACCTGATCCTGCATGGAATAACTTCCAAATCTGTACAACGGGCATGTTAGACATAAATAATTTGAATTATAAAATGATTTCTCTTTCAACAATAATTTTCTATAGGAATTCTGTAAATAGCAAGCTACACTAGTGGTTTGAAAAATCTGACTTGAATTTCAAACTTCAGTTGATAGAAACTTGACTCTTTTTTTTTTTTTTTTTTGAGACAGAGCCTCAAGCTGTCACCCTGGGTAGAGTGCTGTGGCTTCACAGCTCACAGCAACCTCCAACTCCTGGGCTCAAGTGATTTTCCTGCCTCCACCTCCCAAGTAGATGGGACTACAGGCGCCCACCACAATGCCCGGCTATTTTTTGGTTGCAGCCATCATTGTTGTTTGGTGGGCCCAGGCTGGATTTGAACCCACCAGCTCAGGTGTATGTGGCTGGCGCCTTAGCTGCTTGAGCCACAGGCGCTGAACCAGAAACTTGACTCTTATAAAGTGGTGGCCTGGACACTTTGGTTTGGTTCAACCACCATTTGAGTATTATCTATTACATTCCAGAACAATGAGTAGGATGATACTTGCCTTTGAGAAGCTTATACATAGATAATGTTAGGATAGTGATAATAAAAATAATGGCTTATACCTCTTAAACCTAGTTAAGTGCTTTACATGTATTATCTCATTTCTCCAAACACTCCTAGAAGAGATTATCTCAGTTAAGATTTTTTTAGCTTCAGGTAAAAGAAATATCCTTCTGAGGTCTCAAGTTTGTGGTAAGAAAAGAAAAAAATAAAATAAAGAAGCATCCTGTTTAAAATGTCTTAAATACAATATCCAGGCTCGGCGCCTGTGGCTCAAGCAGCTAAGGCGCCAGCCACATACACCTAAGGTGGGGGGTTCGAATCTAGCCCGGGCCTGCCAAACAACAATGATGGCTGCAACCAAAAAATAGCCGGGCGTTGTGGCGAGGGCCTGTGGTCCCAGCTACGTGGGAGGCTGAGGCAGGAGACTTGCTTGAGCCCAGGAATTAGAGGTTGCTGTGAGCAGTGAAGCCATAGCACTCTACCCAGGGGGCCAGCTTGAGGCTCTGTCTCAAAAATAAATAAATAAATAAATACAATATCCAACTCCAACTGACATAAATGTGGGCTACTGTTTGTATGAGGTGAAGTATTTATATTTTCTCAGAAATATTTAGGTGAGGCTGAGCACAGTGGCTCACACCTATAATCCTATCACTTTGGGAGGCTGAGGCGGGTGGATTGCTTGAGCTCAGGAGTTTGAGACTAGCCTGAGCAAAAGTGAGACTCCTTGTCTAAAAAATAGCAGTGTGTTTCAAGGGGTGTAGTAGTCTCAGCTACTTGGGAGGCTGAGGTCAGAGGATTGCTTGAGCCCAGGAGTTTGAGGTTGCTGTGAGCTATGATGCCACAGCTCTCTACCAAGGGCAACAAAGTGAGACTCTGTCTCAAAAAACGTAACAATGGGCTCGGCGCCTGTACCACAGTGGTTATGGTGCCAGCCACATATACAGAGGGTGGCAGGTTTGAACCAGGCCAAGGCCAGCTAAACAGCTGCAACAAAAAAATAGTCAGGCATTGTGGCGGGTGCCTGTAGTCCCAGCTACTTGGGAGGCTGAGGCAAGAGAATTGCTTAAGCCTAGGAATTTGAGGTTGCTGTGAGCTGTGACACAACAGCACTCTACCCAGGATGACAGATTGAGGCTCTGTCTCAAAAAAAAGTTTAGCGGTGGCCAAACTTTGGAGGGTGCCAGCCCCATATACCGAGGGTGGTGGGTTCAAACCTGGCCCTGGCCAAACTGCAACAAAAAAATAGCTGGGTGTTGTGGCAGGTGCCTGTAGTCCCAGCTACTCGGGAGCCTTAGGCAAGAGAATTGCCTAAGCTCAGGAATTGAAGGTTGCTGTGAGCTGTGTGACACCATTGCACTCTACCAAGGGTGATAAAGTGAGTCTCTGTCTCTACAAAAGAAAAAAGAAAAAGAAAGAAAAGAAATATTTAGCCAAAGGCTAGATGTGGTGGCTCACTTGTGTAATCCCAGCACTCTGGGAGGCCAATGGAGGTGGATCAAGAGTTCAAGACCAGCCTGAGCAAGAGTGAGACCCCCTCTTTACTAAAAATAGAAAAACCAGCTATAGCCAACTGCATGGGCAGCTCTCTTATAGAATTAGAGAAAGTGGAACTTGAGCAGCTTGGTCAATGGCTTGCCTGCCAGGAAAGGGCAATCTCATTGAATAACACGCACTATTCTGATGCCTGATCTCAGCTAGGCCTATGATAAGGGCTGTGGACATAGAAGAGATTAGGATGGCTCCCAGCTTATCCCTCAGTGTGGGTGGTGGTTGGGGGTAGCACTACGAGGTAAACAGACAATAATGTGTTGAGAGAGTCAGAAAAGAGGTTACTGAGAGGCAGTAATGTTTTAACTCTGAATTGTGGTCAGCATCTTTGTGGACATTTTGATATCCATTTGCTGTTTTTCTTGCCCAAATTACTCTGAATTTCTCTTGGGCAATTCAACCCTCCCCCAATTCCTATTCACAGGTCTTTCACTGGACCCAGTATTTGGATAAGAAATTGGGGTTATAACCTAATCAGGAAGCAACAAATCACAGCAAGACTTGCAGGGGCTTCTGAGAAAAGGAACCTTTATTTTTTCCTTTATAAGTTGTGGAAGTGTGGTGTGACATCTGGAACTACTACAGCTATTTTGCCACCATAATGGTGAATTTGGAGCTGTGAGCCACACCATGTGATACCTGAGAATAAAGCCAAGATTCAAAGACAAAGACAAGAGGTAGAGAAATTCTGGAGGCTGGATGTCGCCCTTTAGTTCCCAAATCAAGCTTTGCCTATTCTGTAGAACTTACTTAGAATTTCTTTTCAGTTAGGTGAGCCAATAAACACCTTTTATAGTATTAAATAAAATTTATAGGAAACTATTGGTTTGGACTGAGCTCCTGCACTAAGCCCAACAGACCAAACTAAAATGAAGTTATTTATGCTGAAGTTCTGGGCCACCAAGTCTCAACTTGGTTGACCTGACCTTCTAAGAAATTAAAAGAGAGAAATAGCCAAATCCCTAAATAGGCCAGTTTTAGCAGACATGATAAAGAAGTCCTCTCTGCTTTACTCTTTACATGGAATATAACTTTGAAGCAACCAGTCTGCTTCTTGTCCTCTGTTTCTGCTTTCTTTAGCCCTTTTCTGCCCATAAAGCCAATCTCTGTTGTTCAGCTCATCAGAATATTCATTCTACTTTATAGTATCAAAAGACAAAATACAACAAATTAAGTTTAAAGATCTCTATCAAAATATCAATGATATTATTCATAGAAACAGAAAAAAAATCCTAAAATTTATATACAATCACAAAAGCCCCTGCATAGCCAAAGCCATCTTTAGCAAAAGGAATAAAGCTGGAGGCATTACATTACCTGACTTCAAAACATGCTACAAAGCTATAGTAACCAAAATAGTATGGTATTGGCATAAAAACATATAGACCAATGAAACAGAATAGAAAAGCCAGAAATAAATCCATAAATTTACAGTCAACTAATTTTGACCAAAGTGTCAAGAATGTACATTGGGGGAAGGGACAGTCTCTTCACTAAATGGTGCTGGAAAAACTGGATATCCGTATGCAGAAGAGTGAAAGTAGACCTCTATCTCTCCCCTTATACAAAAACCAAATAAAAATAAATAGGCTTAAATGCGAGACCTGAAACTATGAAACTACTGTCGTTGAACCAAACTGAGACCGACTTGTCAGGAAAGCCAGATGCTGAAGCCAAGAGTTACAGAGGGAGAAAGTGGCATTTTTATTGCCTGGCACCATGGAAGGGACAGGCAGCTACCACTTCAGCCCAAACTCCCTAAAGGCTTATAAGCAAAGGTTTTTAAAGGCAAAGTACATTTTAGGAAAGCAAAAGTCACAGGAAAAATTAATACATGAAGGTTATACATTGGCATGGCCCCCAAAGGCAGGATATCCTGAAGTGAGGATTTACGGGTCAGAGGTGAGTTCAGGATTCTTGGATTAGTGGAAAGGGATCTTATGATGAGTACGACTTTCTCTAGACCCCTCGGGGAGAAATTTAAAACAAAGAATGGTGATCAGAGTTCAACTCTTCAGTTCCCTCTAATTTGCATTTTCTATCTGGTGGGGGTTTCTGAAAAACCGAGAATACATCTTTTTGTTTCCATAAGGAACCAATATACTTTGTGTTGCTTGGAGGGCCATTGTCATTACTGTCTTCCCGCTCATCAGGTTGCTCATTCACTTTTCGAGGACATCCAGAACATCCCCCAAAGGGATTCAAGGGGGGAGTTAATTTCCATACTTGGGGCAGAGGGGTCCAGCAGGCCTCTGAAAAGGGTCCCTGACTCCATCTCACTATCAGAAGAAAATATTGGGAAAATGCTTCAGAACATTGGTCTGGACAGAGTTTTGGGGATGAGATCTCAAAAGCACAGGCGACAGAATCAAAAATAGACAAATGAGATTATATCAAGCTAAAAGGCTTCTGCACAGCAAAGGAAACTATTGAAAAAGTAAAACAATTTATGGAGTGGGAAAAAATATTTGCGAACTATATCACAAAAAAAAATTAATAACCAGATTGTATAAGAAACTCAAACAACCCAATAGCAAAAAAACAAAAAATCTGATTTTAAAATGAGCAAATGACCGGTATTTCATAAAAGAAGACATGTAAATGACTGACAGGTATGTGAAAAAATGTTCAACATCACTTATCATCAGGGAAATGCAAATCAAAACCACAATACGATATTGTCTTATCCCACTTAAAACAGCTATTATCAAAAAGGCAAAAAACAAATGTTAATGAGGATGTGAAGAAGGGTGAACTCCTGTATATAGTTGGTGGGAGTGAAAATTAGGACAGTCGTGACGGAAAACAACATGGAAGTTCTTCACAAAACCAAAACTAGATCTAGTAGA
Organism: Galago senegalensis; assembly: GCA_963575145.1. NCBI lineage: Eukaryota > Metazoa > Chordata > Mammalia > Primates > Galagidae > Galago > Galago senegalensis. The sequence continues at coordinate 36,437 of CAUYTI010050210.1, read as the reverse complement.
ACTTAACACCTATCTAAATGTATTTTGTACCCCTTTGCTAGGTTTCCATCCAAAACAGAGTATATTAGTGTATGAAGAGGTCTCTGCACTCCCATGTTTATTGCAGCACTATTCACAATAGCCAAGATAAGGAATCCACCTACATGTCCAACAACAAATGAATGGATAGGCTCGGCCTGTAGCACAGTGATCACAGCGCCAGCCACATGTACCAAAGTTGTCAGGTTCGAACCTGGCCCAGGCCAGCTAACCAACAATGACAACTGCAACAAAAAATAGCCAGGTGTTGTGGTGGGCACCTATAGCCCCAGCTACTTGGGAGGCTGAGGCAAGGGAATCACTTGAGCCCTAGAGTTTGAGGTTGCTGTGAGCTGGGATGCCATGGCACTCTACTCATGGTGACATAGTGAAACTCTGTCTCAAAAGCAAAAACCAAATGAATGGATAAAGAAAATGTTTATGTTCCACAAAGTGGAATATTATTCAGCTATAAAAATAATGAGATTCTATCATTCACCGCAACATGTATAAATTGGAGGGTTTCAAGTGAAATAAGCCAGGTACGGAGAGACAAGTATCACTTGTTTTCATTCATATATGGAGGTGGAGAGTAGAATGATGGTTGCCAGAGCCTAGGAAAGATGGGGGGTGGATACGAGAAGTTGGTTAAGGGGTACAAAATACAGTTAGATAGATGGTATAAGTTCCAGTGTTTGATAGCACAGTAGGGTCACTGATTGAACCAGGGTCACTGATTGTATATCTCGAAATACCTGAAAGAGAAGATTTGGAATGTCCCCCATAGGCACACACACACAAAATGATAAATGTTTGAAGTGACAAATACCTTAAATACCCTGATTTGATCATTCTGCTTTGTATTCAAGGATCAAAATATTTCATTCCTTGGCTCTTCTATCTTCAAAGCCAGCAATGGTATCACTTGGACCTCTGCCCATGTCCTCATACATAGATCTCTGGCTCTCCTGCCTCCCTTTTTCATGGATAAGGAAGCTTGTTGTTGCATTGGGCCCACTTGGATAAACCAGGATAATCTCTCCATCTCAAAGCCAGCTGATTAGCAAGCTTATCTCCATCCTAAGCCTTAATTCCCCTTTGCCGTGTAACGTAACATTTTTATGGGTTCAAGGGATTAGGACATGGACATCTTTGGAGAGTTGGGGGAATTATTTTGCCTACAGCAGGGGATCTATTCTAGTATAGCTGTGTATGCAGCACTCAATGAGTCATTCCCATAGACTTTGAAGCACAGATGAAGAACATTTGATCCCATTTGGAGGGAATCAAAGAAGAAAATGATTTCTGAGCCAAATTCATTTACAAACAGTTTGGTATTTATTGAATACCTCAGACACTGTCCAGACAGGATTGCATAAACTAATTGCAATATTCATGATAACTTTGAAGATAAATGTTATTAGCTCTGTTGTACAGAAAAGAAAACTGAGGTTCAGAGATGGGGAAAAACATAATCTCTCATTACCATTCACTTCATTGGTTGGTAGAATTAGGAAAATTAAGTTTTGATAAGAACAAAAGAAAAAAGGTCTAAAATTTGAGGCACCTTCAGGGAAGTTAGGTCCATAAGAGACCCTGAATTGTGGTTTCCCAGATGGTGAGAGGAAAGTACCTGATGCCAGGAGGGATGTTTGGGGAGAGAGAAGGGTGCAGAAACTGAAAGGAAATTGGAATGATGTGAAAGCCACGTTTTATTTGGTTTATAGATTTCATAAACATTTTAAGATGTCGGAGCAAGAAGAGGAGATGAGAAATTGTCTAGTTGATTGGCTTTATATATGGGCATAGGGCTTGCTGAAATTTCCACAGTGAATTATCCAGTGAGATAATGACAGAGCAGGAATGAGAAACCAGATTCGGCTTCCCCAGCCCTACATCCCTTCTCGGAATGCAGGCCAACAGCCCGGGGTTTGGTTACAAGCCGAATCCTCTTAGAATTCTCCTCTGATCTCAGTTCTCTGAGGGCTCTTCCATGCTGTTTTTTAGACCAAGCCAAATGGTCTGTGCCTAGAAAAAAGGAGGTGAAGTTTAGGAGTTACAGCTGGGGCCGCTGTTAGGCAAAGTCACCTCTAGGGGGCAGCAGCACACGGCATTGTCCCTTGAAGTAGTATAAACAGAGACAATAAGCACAGTGCCTGGCTTTGACCCCAGTAGTTAATGAAACACTGAGGGAACAATAAGGGAATGAAGTTCCCACTAGACCTACATGGTAATGACATCGAATTGTTTTTTTCCACTGTTTAAAAGCTGCCATTCTACTAGGCTAGATATCTATGCCAAATGAGGCTGCCCCTAGCAAAACATCTCAGTAACTCTTCTTTCAGAATGAACTTCAGGGCTGAGACTGGACTAGAGGGTCCGCCTTGAGGATGAGCAGTTTGTTGGGAGGCTGTTTATCTAAAGCCCGTAAGGTTAACATCTGACTTTCGGGGTGCCCTGGGTCTGTCTCCTACAAACTTTTACTCTTCTCCCACTGGTAAGATGTATCAGCCTAGTCCAAGCCACCATCCTCCCTGCTCTAAGTAGTCTCAACACAACCATCAGAGGGATGCTGTCAACATCCCAGCCAGCTTGTGGCTTCCTCAGCTCAGAACTTCATGATGGCTCCCATCTCACATGGTATAAAGCCAAGGCTCACTGTGTCCTCCTACACAAACTGACTCTCCTATCTGATCTCATCCCTACACCACCTTGCCTGCTCTCATTAGTCTCCCTCCTTTCTCTCTGCTGTTCCTTGAACACCTTTAACCCTTTGCAGGTCCCTCTGCCTGAAATGTTCCTCTCCGGTATCCACATGGCTTGGTCCTCCACTTTCTCTGGGTTTCTGTTCCAATTGGCTGAGCTCAGTGAGGTCTTCCCTGAGCAACCAACATATATGACAATTAAACCTGTGAACTCATTCTAGAAAAAGTGCTAAATACCTCCCTACTGAATATTTCCACAGTCACCTTCAAAGTACTCCCCTGGCTCGGCGCCTATAGCTCAACCGGCTAAGGCGCCGGCCATGTACACCTAAGGTGGCGGGTTCGAATCCCCAGCCCGGACCTGCCAAACAACAATGATGGCTGCAACCAAAAAATAGCCGGGTGTTGTGGCGGGCGCCTGTAGTCCCAGCTACTTGGGAGGCGGAGGCAAGAGACTCGCTTGAGCCCAGGAGTTGGAGGTTGCTGTGAGCTGTAATGCCACGGCACTCTACCCGGGGGGATAGCTTGAGGCTCTGTCTCAAAAAAAAAAAAAAACAAAGTACTCCCCTTAGGAAGCTACTCACTAATGCCAGCACCTAGTCCGCCCTTTATAGCAATTCTGAAACTCTTTTTCAGAAATGGTCGCCAGAGCTGTCTTCATATTGCCCTCGATGTCCTGAATGCCATCAAAATATCTTCCTTTCAATATTTCCTTTATCTTCAAGTTAAGAAAAAGAGTCACTGGAGGCCAGATCAGGTGAGTAGGGAGGGTATTCCAATACAGTTACTTATTTACTGGCTAAAAACTCCCTCACAGACAGTGCTATGCAAGCTGGTGCATTGTCATGATAAAAAGAGCCACACCTTTCTCATGCCAAGATTTTCCTGTTTCTCTATCAATGTTTACTTAGTCTGCTATGCTTTTCACAGTCAGCCAACAGTTTTGATGTACAACTTGATGAATATTTTCATCAATTCTGCTCATCACTGGCTGCCCTGACCTCTCTTCATCAGCTATGCTCTCTCCTCTCAGAAAAAATATTTAGTCCATTTGTACACTGCCATTTCTTCATGGCATTATCCCCATAAACTTGTACTAACACGTCCCTGATTTCACCTTCACGCTTGCTGAGTTTAACAAGAAATTTGTGAATGTTTGTTCATTGCTCTGATTCAAGCTCCAACATTCTGCCACAGCACACAAAAACGTGGAACAATAATGAACATCACTCAGCAAGACACCGTCCACGTTGACACAAACGTAGTGGTGAGACAGTGATATCCCAAAGGTATGAAACCTCATGAGGTTGTACAGTGCTGTTGCCGTAAGTGCAGACCTCGTTTGATGAACCCTAGCACTTCTTATATACATTATTCTACTTTACATAATACTGATCTAACAGGTACATTTAGCTCATTTTTTTTTTTTTTTGTCTATCTCCTACTAGAATGTAGGCTTCATGAGGGCCGGACCTTGGTTGCTTTGTTCAAGGTTAAACCTCCTGCACCTGGAAGTGGCACATGGTAGATGTTCAGTAAATATTTGTTGAAAAGATGCATGAATCAAGTAACCCTGCTGGCAGGCTCAAAGAGAGACTGGTTTCTCTGAACCTCATGTGGAGAACACTGGAGACAAGGATATCTCTGTTAATTTGGGTCACATCCACCATTGTGATGTCCCTTTAGCACACGCTTGCATTTTCAAATTGGAAAGATTTTTCCTGGTTGAGGGTGTGCCTGTGGGGTTGGCAGCAGTGGTGGAAGAAAATTATTCAGGTGGTAGCAAAAGCTGAGGCTCCCTAAATCCATGCAGCAGAAAGCCTGAAAGCCCGAGGGAAGACACCTCCTTCCCAGGCCAGATGTCATGTAATCTCATGCTTTTGCTCTCTTACTTTTAGTGTACAGAACACTTTTGTGTACTGTTAAAAGAAGAAGCTTTGTCTTTGAAAAGTGGTGACTTGGTCCTGACATCCAGAGAGAACTCCAGCAATTGCGTTGCAAGGAAGGAACTGAAGTTTGGCTCTCTGGTCCCTTAGCTCAAAGCACACCACATCCTTCTTCTTTGCTCTCCTTTTCCTCACCTTCGCCATCACCCTATTTGGGTCTGAATTACCCCTGACCTATTGACGGGCACTCTCTGTACCCCACAGCCCTGCTGGACTTTCAGAGGAACCAACTATGATTGCAACTTTTATTTCCCGTTCAAAACCCCTAGCCTATGGCTCGGCACCTGTGACTCAAGTGAGTAAGGCGCCAGCCACATACACCTAAGGTGGTGGGTTCGAATCCAGCCCAAACCACCAAAGAACAATGACGGCTGCAACCAAAAAATAGCCAGGTGTTGTGGCGGGCGCCTGTGGTCTCAGCTACTTGGGAGGCGGAGGCAGGAGACTTGCTTGAGCCCAGGAGTTGGAGGTTGTTGTGAGCTGTGATGCCACAGCACTCTACCCAGGGGGACAGTTTGAGGCTCTGTCTCAAAAACAAACAAACAAATAAACAACAACAAAAAACCCTAGCCTGTGCACAAAAGGCCAAAGTCCAAACTCACTTGGCTGATATGTGACTCCTCTGGTATCTGGCACAGGGCCACCTCTTTCCATTCTTGTCAATGTTTCACCTTCCTAGATCTTATGTGTCATTTAGGCTAGCCATCTAACAGTTCCTCAACTTCCCCATGTCCTGCTTTTCTACCCCTGCCCCTGACTTATCTCCCTTGCTAGACACCACCTCTATCCTCTCTGGCTAGGCAAACCTACCCATGCATCACCCCAAAGTCTTCCTAGTCCTCTCAACATAGATAACATCATTGTCCAAGCCTTCTTGACAGCTCTCCTTGCAAACCCATGGCAGGGCCCTTTCAGACCAGGCATTTCTGAGCAGAAGGGAGGTTGGGTTGGAAGGTTTTGGCAGGGCTGCTGCAGACCCTTCAGCACCAGTGCTTCACCTCAGCCCCTTCTTAGAGCTCCTCCCCCAACCTGCTGGCCTTTGACTTTTTAGAATCTTGTCCTATACCTTCTGTCTGCTCCTTATGTCAAAGATCATGACTTGTTCTTGGTTTAGCCCCTCTTTCCTCAGTGGTGCTCAATCCTTCATCATTTGAACATCCATCTCCCAGAACTAGGTGTATCTGTAGTACTGAATATTTTCTACTTTTCATGTAATACAGCTCCTAAACATAAAGGTGCAACTGTTTGTCCCAGACTAGAGGAAAAAGCTGGCTGTATTGATCTTACTGAAAGATGGTGTTATGTTATCATGTAACATATAGGGTATAGGAAGGGTCTGAAAATTAAGCTCACAAACTCATCCTAGAAAAAGTGCTATATCCCTCTGCTGAATATTATCACCTTTGAAGTATCTTCCCTGAGAAGTTATGCACCAACACCAGCACCTCATCCACCCTTCAAAGCAATTTCGGAACTCTTTCTGGAATGACCAGCAGAGCTATCATTGTATGACACACAAAGCCACATAACAATAATGAACACCACTCAGCTGGACACCGCCACATGTTGATGCAAAAACAGCTGTGAGAACCGATATGACAAGGTTCTGAAACCTTACCAAGTTATTTGTTAAGTGCTACCAATGTAAGCACACTGTTCACAAACCTAATTGTCAGACCTGGTACACTGACAGTTCTGATAGTCATTCCAAAAAAGGAAATTGCTTTCAAGGGTAGACTAGGTGCTGGTGTCAGTGTGGCGCTTCTGAAGGGGAATCCTTTGAAGGTAATTATGGTCATATTCAGCAAGAAGGTGTGTAGCATTTGTTCTAAGATGAGTTCACAAACTTAATTGTCAGACCTCTTATAGGTACCCTCTTCAGAGGACATTCAAGGATCATTTTGACTAAATTAAGTACTGACTTTAGAACCTACCCTAGGTAAGATGTGAGTCTGCTATGTTGAGTGTGTGAGATCATTAGGGATTAGTCTCCATTTGGAGGAATAGCAGACCTGCATCAGTAGAGAACGTCACAAACTGTCTCCTAAACCCCAGGCTGTCTCCTCCAGTAGTGGAAAAGCCCACCATGAATCTTCAAATCAGATCTGAGCCCTGGGAGGAAGCCAGGAGCTAGCTCCCGGACACAACAGTGTTCTGGGGCCGGGAGAGAGAAAGTGACTCACGAGAGAGCCTGAAGGAGAAGGAGACAGGCGAGAGCCACCTTCCTAGTGATTTATGGGGGCAGAACTCTTTTATTAGCCTCACCAGTTGCCCTTGGAAAGAATAAGAGAGAACACAGGATTGGGAGAGTTCATGTGGGAAGCATCAAACTGTCCTCAAATTGATAGGTTGTTTCAGTTCAGCTCTAAATCATATGCCTTAGGAACAGTTTTATGGCAACATGTGTTCCTGCAACAGGTCCCAGTGGGCCTCCAGTTGACCTCTAAACGAATCAACTTTCTCAGTAATTTACCTTATACAGGGGCCTCTGCCTGAAAAACTGCTAATATAAGAATGACTCTGGGGTGCCTGTTGCTCAGTGGGTAGGGCACCAGCCCCATATACTGAGGGTGGCAGGTTCAAACAGGACGCTGGCCAAACTGCAACAAAAAATAGCTGGGCATTGTGGCAGATGCCTGTAGTCTCAGCTACTTGGGAGGCTAAAGCAAGAGAAATGTTGAAGCACAGGAGTTGGAGGTTGCTGTGAGCTGTGATGGCACAGTACTCTACTGAGAGCAATAGAGTAAGACTCTGTCTCAAAAAAAAAAAAAAATAGAATGGCCCTGGCTGGGCACAGTGGCTCATACTAGCACTCTGGGAGGCTGAGAAGGGTGGATTGCTTGAGCTCAGGGGTTCAAGACCAGCCTGAGCAAGAGTGAGACTGTCTCTACTAAAAATAGGAAAAATTAGCCAGGCATTGTGACAGGGGCCTGTAGTGCCAGCTACTCGGGAGGCGAAGGCAGGAGGATCGCTTGAGCCCTGGAGCTGGAGATTGTTGTGGATTAGGTTGATGTCATGGCACCCTACCCAGAGCAACAGAGTGAGACCATCCAAGGAAGAGTCTCAAAAAACAAACAAACCAAAACACTGTTGAGATAAGCCATGCACCAAAGCAAAGGCAGAGAGAGTTTGGCCTTAAAGAAATGGCAGGGGCAACTATTCCTCAGTCTCCCACTGAGAGGAACATATTCACAGTGTCTTAGCAAAGGTGAAAAATCACAGACAATCTGCAACTCCCAGGCTACTGAGAAGCTGTAGAAACCAATTAATTGAAAATGCATTATATTCAGTGTGCTAAATTGGTCACTAGGGGGAGTCTAGATATATCATAGGATCTTTGGCTAGAAACATCATTATGACAGTTTGTATTTGAAGAGCTTTTTCCTCCCTCTTTCTTCCATGGGGCTCTCAGCACCTTGCCACCACCTGCCTCATTAATGAACATAGTACCTCGGTGAGCTAGGCAGGTGGCCAGCCTCATTATCCCACTCTTTAAAGAAGGGCACCTAGAGGTCAAGTGACTTTTTAGGTATCATGTTAATTAAAACCTTCTGTAGCTGTTATTTGCAAGTTCACCGGCTCCTTAAAAGCTTTGTTGGTGATTTCAAAAGCCTAATTTACTTACTGACTGCTTTGACACTCCCATTAAGAAGAGGAGTCAAAAATGAAAATGAAACAGGGCAGTTTTGTCCTCATTTTTGTTATGCACAAATGTAAACATATTTGATTAAAAAAACTAACCCCCTCAGGAGGTAGGATTTATTCATTCACAGAGCTTCTTGGTTTCCTATTTTGAGTAAATATCATGGACTATACAAAGACTGGGAACTTGACCCCAAGAAACTACATTCTAGTTGGGAAGGACTGTAGGGGTGGGCTGAAGGAAGATGAAGCCATTTCTGGCTGGGTGATGTGTAAATGCTTTGCAAATAGATGGCAAAGGACAGGAGAAAACAAAGCAGGCAAGCAGCCCACATTCATTCTCTACCCTGGGGCCTGGCCAAGTGGGATAAGACGCTCTAGTCCTTGTCCTGGCTCCTGCTCTGCTCCCCAGCCTTCTCACAGATTCTGGTGCAGGCCACTGTCTTTCCAGAAAATTCCATTTTCGCTTGAGCTATGCTGAGTCTCTGGCTGATAGAGCACTTTCTATGCAGTACCAATGAGGGGACAGAGTCCTGGAGGAGGGAAAGACCAAGACTTTCAGGGGTGTGGATACAGCAAAACATTTGAAATGTTAAGGCATGAACTCCCTAATCATCTCCCCCCTCCTTTTTTTTTAAAGGGACAAAGTCACCCACACTAGAGTGCAGTGGTATGATTAGAGCTCACTATAACCTTAAACTCATGGGTTCAAGTCATCCTCCCACCTCAGCCTCCCAAGGCACATGACAGCACACTGGCTAATTTTTAAAACTTTTTGTGGAGATGGAATCTTGATATTTTGCTCAGGTTAGCCTAGAACTTCTTGCCTTAAGGGACCCTCTTACTGTGGCTTCCACAGTGTTGAGAGGACAGGTGTGAACCACTGAGTTTGCCCTGTGTGGTCCTTCAATGTTTGATATTAGAAGTGTTTTGGGTCTTTATTTAGAAGTTTGGTGAAATTTTTGTGATCAGAAACATACATATATACCATAGGAACTTAGCTGTTGTTTGTATCTATTAGCCTGTGGTAAAATTGGTTACCTTATACATCATTTCACTAAGTTACAGGTTACGAGAACCTACAGCTATTGCAGGAAGATGAAGCCCAACAGGGAAAAAGAGCACCCAAACATGTTTATAAGAGGAAGGGCTTTGGTCACTGTCCGGGAGCTTACAGCATAGAAGAATTCCCAATGGCTGCGCTCCCCAACTGGCTTGGTCTTTCCCTTTTCATCTCCAGTCAAAAAATTCCAACCCACAGGTACCTTTCCCATTGGCCAGTTTGAATCAAGCAGAAGATACTATTCCAGCCCCCAGAGAACTACAGGATTTCACAGAAGTGGAAATCTCCAAATTCCAGGAAGTTTACAAATTCCCAAGAGCTGAGTCAGGGTGGCTAGGACCTGCAGGTGTATCCTTGTGGTCTTCTTGAGAAGACCTGTTCTCCTAGACCTCACCCTTCTTGGGTATCCTCTCTCACAATGACATTAAGTAAGGACTTACTATATTTTAAAATAAAGTTTGGGTTTTTAAAAAGTGCATTGCCACTGATATGACTAGTAGAGAGGGCATCTAAATTCCTGTCTCTCATAATGTGTGTGATTAGGGGAGTTCCCACAGTCAGAGAAGGGAAGGGTCCAAGGCCTGAGGAGTAAGGTAAGCCCAAACCAGCTGGACAGCTGGCTGGGGTGGGGCTGGGGGCATGTCAGGAAATGGGGAAATTCAGGACCCTAAGGTGAATTAAGTTAACTTACTGTACCCAGCACTTAGAACCAGAGAGGAGGGAGGAAGTGAGGAAAAGAGGAAGGGAGGGGGAAAAAGAAGGAAAGTGAGAAGGAAGGGTGGAGCAGCAAAACAGGTAAGAATGTGAGAAATTGCCTCTTGGGTCTGCCAGTGTCTGAAATTGACTCTTGGAAGCTGCTGGGTTGTGATGTGGCAGTGTGTTGGCCCCAACTAAAATGGGCTAGAGGAGAGGTGAAGGGATGAAGATCATGTCTTAGTCTTTTGGGGCTATTATAACAAAATACCATGAACTAAGTAGCTTAAACAAATTTCTTTCTCATAGTTCTGGAGGCTGGGACGTCCAAGGGACCAGCACATTCAGTGTCTGCTTTTTGTCCACGGGTGGCATCTTCTCACATGTCCTTACGTGGTGGAAGGGGCAAGGCAGCTCTCTGGGACTTCTCTTAGGAGGGCGCTAATCCCATTCATGAAGGCACTGCCCTCATGATTTCATCACCTCCCAAAGGCCCCACATTCTATAGCCTCACACTGGTGATTAGGCTCAACATATGAATGTGGGGGTGACACAAATATTAGCATAGCAGATAGGAAGAGGACTAAATGGGTAAATAGCTACTCACTGGCCATGCTGTGGGCACTGAGCCAGGGTCCATGTGTGGATTTCATTTCATCGTCACATCAACACTTCATGGCAGGTGGTATCATCTTTAGTTTCCAGATGGGAAAAGCAACTTGAAGAAGCAAAGTAGCTAGTAGGTGGCAGAAGTGTGATGAAGGAACAGCTCTCCTGGCTCCAAGTCTGTGCCCTGGTCCCCAGGCACTGTCCCACCTGACCCACACCCAAGACTGTTGCCCTCAAGATACTGAAAATGCCTCACATCACCCCACCCACACCCCAACCCTCCACCCCACTTTCCTGGCCACAGCTGACTGGGGTGATCACTCTATCTGAGGGCCAGAAATGCACAACCAACTGCTACTGGCATATGTATTATAATTTGATGAACCTTGTCCATGCTTTCCACAGAGGTTGTGCTACTGGATATTCCCACTACCCTACCCCTCTGGTAACCATCTGCTATCAGGATTTTTGACCAATGTCAAGGCAGTGGTTCAATAATCAACTTTATGAGGTATAATTTACATAAATATATTTACATGTAATTTGCTATCCAGGATAGTTTGATTCACCCTTTGCTCTTTAACAAGTGAGGCTCCATATAGTCTCATATGCTTAGATCAGGGGCGGGGAACCTTTTCATGTTTGAAGGCCTAAATTAATTAATGTAGCTGGGATCAAATAAGGCCACATTCAAGAAACTTCAATTAGATACACTTAAAAATGTACATTATTCAGCTTGGTGCCCATAGCACAGTGGTTAGGGCGCTGGCCACATACACCGAGGCTGACAGGTTTGAACCTGGCCCCGGGTTAAAACATTGCTAAACAATGACAACTGCAACAAAAAATAGCCAGGTGTTGTGGTGGGCGACTGTAGTCCCAGCTACTTGGGAGACTGAGGCAAGAGAATCACTTGAGGCCAAGAGTTTGAGGTTGCTGTGATGCCATGGCACTCTACTGAGGGCAACATAATGAGACTATGTCTCAAAAAAAAAAAAAAAAGTACATTATTCTGTAAAAATCTAACTACTCAATAATTTTAGGAAATGGCTCGTTGCTAGCTACATACACCCAGGCTGGTGGGTTTGAACCCGGCCAGCTAAACAACAATGACAACTGCAACAGAAAAATGGCTGTGCATTATAGCAGATGCCTGTAGTCCCAGTTACTTAGGAGGCGAAGGCAAGAGAATAGTTTAAGGCCAAGAGTTTGAGGTTACTCTGAGCTGTGCCACCATAGCATTCTATTGAGGGCAACAAAGTGAGACTGTGTCTCAACAACAACAACAACAAATTTTAGGAAAACTATTTGTCAATTTTAAGGTTAACTAACCTTTTAATGACTTTGTCTTTTTGTTGGAAAGCATTTGAATCTTTGGCTGCAGTGTGGAGGTCTGTAGTTTCAGTTGATCCTCTAGGTGAGTACCAGTCATTTGCAACCTTAAGGGTGTCTTAGTATGGGTTAGGCAGGAGAACGTAGATTTGCAGAAATAGTGATTGAAAAGACAGAGAGCGTTTTTGGGTCATGTTGCCAAAGGCATGAACATTCTACTGCATTTTTCCATTATTTCAAATGATGCTTCTTAGCATCAGACAATGACTTTACAATGTCATCTTCTGGCTCCGTGCCTATAGCACAGTGGTTACGGCGCTGGCCACATGCACCAAGGCTGGCCGGTTCAAACCCAGCCCAGGCCAGCTAAACAACAATGACAACTAAAACAAAAAAATAGCCGGGCATTGTGGCAGGCGCCTGTAGTCCCAGCTACCTAGGATGCTGAGGCAAGAGAATCCCTTAAGCTCAAAAGTTTGAGGTTGCTGTGAGCTGTGATGCAGCACTCTACCAAGGGTGACATAGTGAGACTCTGTCTCAAAAAAAAAATAATGTCATCTTCTGAGAGCTCAATCAATATTATCTGTACTCCCTTAGGTACCTTGGTGATATTAACTAGGTGAGGCTAAAATGCTAATTTGTGAAGTCATGATTCTTGAAGTCAATGAAACTTTCATTGTATTCTCCAATTCATAGGTCTGTAACAGCTGGGTATTCTTCAAATGATTCGCATATCTCATCCTGCTCATCTATGACCTTTGCTAACTGGGGAAAATGTTCATCCAAAATTTCCTTTTGAAGAAGTGTTTTGAAAACAGATTTATTCAAAATGTGCTTGGATTTTTTTTCCACATATAATCCACAGACTTAGTTTTGCTTTGCAAAGAAATATTTGAGTTGTTTTGATGTGACATGATTATCATGCAGAAATGCTGCCTCTGTTAATAATTCACATTGCTGATTCTGTTCCTCATAACATTTAACCTTCCTCACAGAGATTAAAATGTGGCCAATACCTTTCCCTGCAGTAGCCAACACTCACTGTTCAACCTCAGCCCGTTATGAAACTGAAAATGCCCCATGCTGTGTTGCATTTCTGTGGATATATGTAGTTAACAATACCTACAACTTGTTGAGAAATGTCAGTGAGAACAGTGGCTTTAGCACAGGGATTTTGCTGATGCAAGGTACCATGAAGAGAGATGTGGATTTTTTTTTTAAATCTGTGCAATAAACCCTTTGTGTTCTCCTGTCTTAGAAGGCGTACTGTCTGTACATACACTTACCAAATTTATCAAATTCAGCCCAACTTCATGGCATTTATCTTGCAAGTTGTTGAAAATACCTATTCCCTGTATTCTGTTCCCTACAGTGCCCAAAGCAAGTAACTCTTCACAGAAAAGAAAGACTTGTTATGACCCGAATCAAGTATAAAACCTGCACTGAGCCAGTGGTATTGGTTAATTTATCTGGAGTGATTGAATAATATTGTATATGTCATATTTTCCTTTTTAAGTATTGCACAAAGTTTTTCTGTTAAGTTGAATGTTAATTCACGCTGCCGATCGATTACGGTTCTCCTTGAAAGAGGCAGTTGTTTGTACTTCGAAACATTATCAGAGTCTACGCATTTGACAACTTCCACAAAGCATTCCTTCACAATTTCTGTATCACTGAATGGCTTCCCTTTTTTCCCCAGAGTATATAAACTATTTTATAAATTGCTTCAGGAGCATTATTTCCAGGTCTTATTGCGGCTTGAAAGAATTGTCTTTGCTTTCGCTTTTAATTTCTGCAATAAACCTTTTCATATCCCTCCCTCTAATTTAAAATATTGTGGTCCTTACAAGTATTACAATACTGATGAACACTGAATTTTTCCTTTCCTTTCCGCTTTCCTTTTTTTTTTTTTTGCAGTTTTTGACCGGGGCTGGGTTTCAACCAGCCACCTCCATCCAGTATTTGGGGCTGGTGCCCTACTCCTTTGAACCACAGGCACTGCCTTCTTTTCTTTTCTTTCTTTCTTTTTTGAGACAGATTCTTACTCTGTCACCCTGGGGAGAGTGCCATGGTGTCATCATCATAGCTCACAGCAACCTCACACTCTTGGGCGCAGCAATCCTCTTACCTAGTTTTTCTTTCTTTCTTTTTTAGTAGAGATGCAGTCTTGCTCTTTCGTAGGCTGTCTCTATGCTCAAGCAATCCAGCCTCCTGAGCTTCCCAGATTGCTAGGATTACAGGCGCGAGCCACCACGCCCAGCCAGTATTGTATTTCTTTAGTGCTGATATTGCAATATCATAAAGCAAGCAAATTATCTTATGTTTAGCAGAAACAAGATAATATTGCAATTCCCAATGCTTGTTTTAAAAACCTGTTCTCTTCCTTCAGTGTTCTCTTGTTCTTCTTGGACATGATGAGCTGTTAAGCAGACAGAATAAAAAATACTGTTGAGCTGTGCAACTAGTCACAAATTCCATTTCAATGGGAAACTGTTGTCAAAATCTGATAACACACTGATGTACTTAAGCCGCATAAACTCTCGACAACCAGCCTGGTGCAGTAGTGGCACCAGTCAGGTGGGGGAATTTAGAACTAAGTGGTGAGTGTAGCAGCCAATGTTTTAATTGTGTCAGTTAATCTGGGAGGATTATTTCATGGAAACTTATTATATTCTTTGGTATTTTAAATACATTAATTTAAAAATAAAATAAAAACAGATGAACAAGAATGTATTAATACAAATAAAAAGATTTGGGCAGTGCCTATGGCTCAGGGGGTAGGGCACCGGCCCCAGGTACCAAGGGTGGCGGGTTCAAACACAGCCCTGGCCAAATTGCAACAACAACAACAAAATAGCCGGGCATTGTGGTGGGCGCCTATAGTCCCAGCTACTTGGGAGGCTGAGGCAAGAGAATCACCTGGGTCCAGGAGTTGGAGGTTGCTGTGAGTTGTAATGTCACAGCACGCTACCAAGGGCCATAAGGTGAGACTCTGTCTCTACCAAAAAAAAAAAAAAAAAAATATATATATATATATATATAAATAAAAAGATTTGTTCTGTAAAATTTGGATCCAATCAAAAGGCTGCAGTTAAGGGCACATGTGGCCTTAAGGCTGAAGGTTCCCCACCCCTGTCTGAAATGAAGGGAAGAATTTTATAGTCCCTTAAGCAGGAATTCTGTCCCACTTGGTATCTTACCTTAGCTCAAGTCCCCCCTTTGTACCAGTCAGTAATACTCCCTCCTTAACTCCATAAATGCCCCAGCTGTTGCCTTCACTGGTTTTAAGCCCAAGATTATATGAGCTCTGTGTATCCTGTTTGATGCTCACAACAATTCCATGAGATGATGATGATGATGACTTGAGACAAAGTCTCTTTCTGTTGACCTGGGTAGAGTGCTGTGGCATCCCAACTCACAGCAACCTCAAACTCTTAGGCTCAAGTGATCCTCTAGCCTGGGCCCTCCAAGTAGCTGGGACTACAGGTGCCCACCACTTATTATCTCAATTCTAAGGATAAGGACGCAGAGGAGAGACACAGAACAGTGGGTGTGCTGGCTTGGTTTCAGCCCAGAGCCCATAATCTTCTGACTCCCTCACTCTTAACTCGTATTGGAGTCAAACAACCAGGACTTGCATCTCAGCTCACCACCACTTGCTGTGAAACATGGAGAAAATCCTCTCCCCTCTCTGCTCTCTATGTAGTTGCCGACTGCCATGAGTTGGGGGGCAGAACAGGGCAGGAAAATAATCCAAGACTGTCTAGACCCCAATCTTTTCATTGGTCACTGGCGTGAGTGAGTAGCAAAGCAAGACAAAACGCTCACTGCCCAAAACCCAGGCAGCAGCACCTCCCCACACCTTACCTTCATGCTGTCCTGAATGTTGGGGGAAGTGGGGGGAGGGGAGGTCCATTTTTCAAGCATTTATTCAACACATGCAAGGCGGGCCAGCCTCATCAAGAGACTTTCCTTGTCCTAGGAACAAATTGTGAGGGCAGGTGGAACTAGTTATCCTTGTTGAGAGAAACAGGGCACAGGAACTTGCTCAGAGGCCCTGAAAGATGATGAGAATGAAAACCAGATTCCACAGGATTGAGGGAGTAAGTAAATGAGAGTTCCCATTTAGCTTTAGAACCTGGGGCACACATTTTAAAGGAGGGGGAGGAAATGAGGCATATATAGTTAGTGACTTGCTCAAGGTCACGCACACTTTAAGACTTGAGCACAGGTCCCTCCACGCCCTCAGTGATGCCTACCATCACCCCATGCCCCTGGCAACCAGCCAATATGCTTTATCCCCCCTACCCACATTGCAGAGAGACCTGGGAAGGCCCACGCTGCCAAAGAGAAGGCAGTGGACTGGATTTAAGTCTTGATGACACTAATAGGATACATCTGCTGGGCTTCCTAATTTAATTGGGCTGTTATTATTTACATATTGATGATGCTGTTGAATACATTACCTTTGAATTTTTTTGGCTAAAATGACTGCGTTTTGCTTCACCATTTGTTGGAATCTGCAGAGACAAAACTGTACTATAAAGGGATAAATGAAAAATTCCAAAGGGTTCAGCCTGGGAACACATGGCTTTTTACCCAAAGCTTATAAAACATCTCCATCCTTTTAAGCCCCTCTCAGCTGTGACAGCACATGGAATTTATTTCCTTAGGGAAGCTTGGAGACTGGCAGTCTCTCAAATGTGGCACTCCATGTCCATCACAGTTCTGGCTGTAATCTGTCACGGGGCTGAGTGGGCAAGCCGTGCTGGGGCCAGTCTGGCGGTGCTGCAACGTGGGGGAGGCAGTGGTGAGGAAACAAGGCCGGGGCATTGTTGAATTGCCTCAGCTGTCTTTTGTCAGGACTGCCCATGGCTTGGGTCCAGGCGTTGACTATAGTTTGAACCAAGATGCAAAGACTGAGGGAGGCACCTGTAGCTCAAAAAGGTAGGGTGCCGGTCTCATGTGCTGGAGGTGGTGGGTTCAAACCCAGCCCTGGCCAAAAACCACAAAAAAAAAAAAAAAAAAAAAGATGCAAGGCCTGGGTGCCAAAGCTTTGGAGTCCAAATAAAGTGGGTTTAAATCCCAATGTTGCATATCAGTGGTTGGGCAAGTCACTTCACTTCTCAGTTCATCAATAAAGTGTGAACCATATTAATAAACGCAGTGCAGGGCTGTTGAGAGGATTAAATGAGATAATACATATAGACTGATTAGCACTTTATAAGTGGTAGTGAATATGATTACACACGTTTTGTCAAATCTATGATGGTATCAGTTGTAAAGGCACCATTATTTTATATACTGCTTAGAAAAAGAAAAAAAATTTACCTCCCTCATGTTTACATGGATGAGCTGGAAAATGTTCTTTTCAGCAAAGTATCTCAAAAATGGAAGAAAAAGTATCCAATGTACTCAGCCCTATTATGAAACTAATTTATAGCTTTCATATGAAAGCTATTACCTAATTATAGTTTAAGAACATGGGGAGGGGGAAAAAGGGGGTGGATGGGTGGAGGGAAGGTGATAGGTGGAATCGCCTCTATGGTTTATCTTACAGGGGTACAAGTGAATCTTTCTAAAAGTAGACTATAAATGTCTTAATACAATAACTAAGAAAATGACATGAAGGTTATGTTAACCAGTTTGATGAAAATATTTCAAATTGTATATGAAAACACCACACTGTACCCCATGATTGCATTAATGTACACAGCTATGATTTAATAAAAAAAAAAGAAAGAAAACAATATTGTCAATTAAACTCTGGCACAGGCTTTCTTCTGCAGAATCCAGTACTTATGAAAGAGCTCTCCAACTTATTTAACATCAATATTTGGTAATACCACCTTTAGCCACATATAAGAAAGAAAATATAAGCAAAATGAATTCACTTCAGAAGAGTGCAAATCTTTTGAATCACTTTTTGATTCAGCATCATTAACAAACATATTTTCTTTTCTTTTCTTTTTTCAGTTTTTGGCTGGGGCTGGGTTTGAACCCACCACCTCTGGCATATGGGGCTGGCGCCCTACTCCTTTGTGCCACAGGCACCGCCCAACAAATATATTTTCCATATAATATCATCCTCTGACCCATCAACAGGGTGAGTGATGGACCATTTCTTAACAAGCATCTTCCCTACTATCTCCAGGTTTTCCTTCCAAGCCACTGATACCCATCCACAAGGTTCTGTGCATGTGTGCAGATAGTGAAAACTCTCTGATGGCCACGTGCCAGCCAGGACTTAAGATGCATCCTGGCTCGGTGCCTGTGGCTCAAGTGGTTAAGGCGCCAGCCACATACACCTAAGGTGGCAGGTTCGAATTCGGCCCAGGCCCACCAAACAACAATGATGGCTGCAACTGAAAAAAACTAGCCAGGCGTTGTGGCAGGTGCCTGTGGTCCCAGCAAGTTGGGAGGCGGAGGCAGGAGATTCGCTTGAGCCCAGGAGTTGGAGGTTGCTGTGAGCTATGCCACGACACTCTACCCAGGGGGACAGCTTGAGGCTCTGTCTCAAAAAAAAAGATGCATCCTGAGTTCAGAGACTGGAAATGTGTAAGTGTCAAAGTAGGGCCAGGCGCAGTGGCTCACCTGGAGCCTGTCATCCTAGCACTCTGGGAGGCTGAGCGTGTGGATTGCCTGAGCTCACAGGTTCGAGACCAGCCTGAGCAAGAGTGAGACTCCATCTCAAAAAATAACTGGGCACTGTGGTGGGCACCTGTAGTCCCAGCTACTGGGAAGGCTGAGGCAAGAGAATCGCTTAAACCCAGGAGTTTGCAGTTGCTGTGGGCTATGATGTCACAGCACAGAACCAAGGGCAACAAAGTGAAACTCTGTCTCAAAAAAAAAAAAGTGTTAAAGTGTGCATTTTAGAATAGTAAAACATGATATTGCCAATGTGTTAAAAATAGTTGTAAAGTGTGTTGTGAGATATTTGTAACTAGCAATAATTAAAGCTTTGAAGTTTGGGGTGGCTTATTTTAAAAAGTAGGGTATTGGTTCTTACTCTTCAAGGCACAGTTACTGTAAGTATTATTACTATGACACTACAGAACATTCTCTAAGTGCCATTCACTGAGATAAATACTTTACATAAATTACTAACACATTTAATTCTCACAACAACCATATGAAGTAGAAAAAAGTATTATACTCATCTTACAGATGAGGAAGCTAAAGCAGAGACAGGTGAAATGAAATGTCTAAGACCACACACCCCTACTTTGTTTCTAGAATCTTGTTCTTAACTACTACACCAGGATATCTCAATCTTAGCACTACTGAATCTTAGCCCACTACTGGGCCAGATGAACCTTCCTTGTTGGAGATTGTCCTGTGCATTGTAAAGTAATTAGCAGCATCCTGACTTGCACCCAACTAAAGGCCAGTAGCCCCTGTTACCCGGGTGTAGCAACCAAAAATATATCTCTAGACATTGCCATATGTCCCCTAGAAGAAAATCACTCCAGTTGAGAATTGCATTATACTTGATGCCTTTGGGGAGCCACTGTGGAAGCCAGATCCCGGGCCTTTCTGCAGAGTGTTTCATTTAAGTCCAGAAGTGATGGGAAGAACCTAAGACTCTGGCCATGTGACAGGTCAACCCCAAGGGGATCCACGTAGGCCTGCGGAGAGTTGGCTGCTGTGGCAGGGGCTAAGAGCCAGTGGTTAAGGGTTCATGAGATAGATGAGGCCAAGAGAATCTGGGAGATACATGAGCTGGGTCAGACACGACAGCCTGAGATAGAAAGTAAAGTCTCTTTTGCCCTTCAGACCAACCCCACTACTCTTTCCCTCTTCTCAGGGACAATCGCTATCACAAATATAATACATATCATTTTAGTCTGTTTTTTATACCTTTACCTTTATAAATTTATATTCGTCCGTGATAAATACATAGAACTGACTTTTTTTTTTGAGGTGGAGTGTCACTATGTCACCCTCGGTACCATGCTGTGGCATCACAGCTCACAGCAACCTCAAACTCTTGGGCTTAAGCCATTCTCTTGCCCCAGCCTCCCAAGTAGCTGAGACTATAGGCGCCTGCCATAATGCCTAGCTATTTTGTTGTTGTAGTTGTCTTTGTTGTTTGGCAGGCCCAGGCCAGGTTCAAACTCTCCAGCCCCGGTGTATGTGGCTTGCACCCTAGCCGCTGAGCTATAGGTGTCAAGCCAGAACTGACTTTTCTATGTGAAATTTTATATAAATAGGTTTTAAATTTTGTATTATATGGTAACTTTCTTTTTTCACTCAACAGTATATTTTGAGATCTGTTCACAATTTATATGTAAATATATATAGCTTTAATTCATTCCCTTTAACTGCAGTGAAATGTTCCATTAAACCATATTTTACGTAGCCGTTTTTCTGTTGGTGGTCATCTGAGTTGTTGACCACCAACATCCTGCAGTGAACATCCTCGGATACGTTTGCTTGTGCACACACTGCACGAACTTCTCTTGGGCATATATTGAAAGATTGAATTACAGGTTCATAGGCAATGTAATTGAAATTAAATGTTCCATTTCACCAGAAATTGTTCTCTGTTAGATCTATATTAATTTATACTCTCACCGACAATGTGCAAAAGTTAGTCTTTTGTATGCCCTTACCCAACACTTGATATTCTTCAGAATTTTTGCCAATGTGAGTGAGTCTCTTCCCATTGGGGGTGGGTCCGACATGTGAATAAACATCGTCCATCATGTTTGTCTCACAGGAGAAAAGGCTGAGAGTCACTTAGTCTGTGAGAACAGTCATGTTTGACCACAAACATACAGGGGTTTAAAAGTTGATGAATTACTTAACAAATCCTCATAGCAATTCACCTTAGCCAGTGAAACACAACCTGCTCATAAAACAAAGCAGTCATGGAATTAACAGCTGTGATGAAAGGACTTCCCAGTGGATTTCATAAACGTGGCCTGAAGTTTGCCCAGTGGGTCCCTGAGGATGGTCCTCGGCGATGCAATAACATTGGACCTGGAGGTCTGCCCTTGGCTCCACCGGGCTCTGCATTTGGCAGATGTGAAAGGAGAGGCAGCTCCAGTTCTCTTCCAGCCCTGTGCCTCCCCCAGGGCTTGACCAGGAAATGGTAGGGCAGATGGGGGATGGTCTGCATCTCTGCCCATCAGGGTGGAGTTCAGGGTTGGCCTAGCAAGGCTGCTTCAGGTGGGGAGGGTTGCCTGTTTCAGCCCCCTTCTGCACTGGGATACCCAGGTCTTCTAACTCTTCCTGGCTCACCTGCTCCCTCCCTCCTCGCTCCAGAGCTACAGTCTCTGGGTGTTATGAGAGCACAGCAGGAAGCCCAGGAATCAGAGCTGGGCACACTTGCCCTTGCCACTCAGCGTGCTAGCAGCCTGTACAACAGGGGCGATGCCTTCCCTCAGGATCTCTGGGGTTAATGGGAGGAGCAGTGCACATCAGGACTCAGGAGGCCTTGTGGGACTATCAAGTGCATAGGTGACAGGGAGGCAGGTGGTTTAGTGAAGGGGCCTCCAGTTTGGCTGTTCAGTGGTCTAGTTGTCAGCACTTAACCAGCTGAGCAACTTCAGGAAGTCTATCCTCTCTCTGGACCTCAGTTTCCTCATCATATCTATGAAATTAGAGCACTGGAGTTGATTAGTACTTGCAAACTGTAGTCCACGGAACTCTTGAGGGTTCTGGGTGCAGTGTCTCATTCCTGTAGTCAGCAGTTTGCAAGGCTGAGGTGAGAGGATTGTTTAAGCCTATAGGAGGGTTTTTCAACCTTTTAAATCTCACGACATACTTACGTTACACACTTAAATTATGTTGATAAAAAAAGAATATACTTACTGTACTTTGAACTTCTTTTGAAAATAATGTAATTAATGATCTAAGATCCTCTCATGGCACACCGGTTGAAAATCACTAGCCTAAAAATTCGAGGCTGCAGTGGGCTATGATGGTGCCACTACACCCCAGCATGCACAACAGAGGAGGATCTCATCTCTAAAATAAAATTTAGTTAAAAGAAAGGTAATTCATGAAGAAGAAGTTCCATTGCCTGCTTAGTCTGGGAAACCCTGAATATGATACCTACACTGCAGATGGCACTGAAAGGCAACATGGAGAGGTCCTGAGCTGCCCCAGAGGGTTACAGATGTGGCTGTCGGGTTGCATTTGTGTCATCAGGTGGCAGAGAGAAGAGAGGCTGTGTTAGGAGAGCACAGCAGGACCCAGGAATGTTTGAATGATTAATAGTCAGACACACACACACACACACATATATATATATATTTTTTTGTTTGTTTGTTTGTTTGTTTGTTTTGCAGTTTTTGGCCGGGGCTGGATTTGAACCCACCACCTCCAGCATATGGGGCCGGTGCCTTACTCCTTTGAGCCACAGGCTTGAGAAAAGGTTCTGAGACATCTTACAGGAAAGAAAGTTGGTGTTTCCCAAACATCTTTGGCTTTGGAGTCCTTTTTCTGTTGAATGAATGATGGGATCTTAACATCTCTAAAGTCAGGAATGTGTCTTACAATTGATGTATCTTTAGAGTCTTTGAAATATGGTTTAATAATAGCTAACTATGTTGGGTGTCAACAAAGTGCAGGTAGACACTAAGTATTTAATTTAATAAGTTAGTAATTATTTAATTTCATATTTTATTCAATATTCCTAGTAATCCTGTGAGTTGGGGACTATTATTCATCTTTGCAAATGCGAATACTGAATCACTGAGAGGCCAAGAAACTCACCTGGGAAAACACAGGTGATACATAGTGAAGCCGGGGCACATGCTCTGCTGAGGCTGAACTCTCATAGTTTACGCTGATCTCTCAGGTCCCTGTGGAATGCAGTTTGTGATTCAGTGACCATGAAAGACATAAGGCATGGTCCTCAAAGGCCTTGAAAGCGCCATGTTCCATTAGAAAGAGTAGAATCAGAAATGAACAGAACCCTTCTGGCACTGTGCTCGGAAGACAAGACAGTGGGTCCCAGAGTGCGCTCAGGCTAATGTGAGGAGTTGCAGGGGAGTGGGGTGGGGTGGTGGCAGTGGGAGAGATGTGCCCAGCAGGCGCAGGAGCAGAGGGACCATGAGGATCCGGCCTTCCAGCAAGGGCTTCTGTAGGGTAGCTTTGTGTGTCAGGGGAGAGACCAAGCTCCTGACCCACTTAGTAAGGATTGCACCTTACACTTGGGTCCTGCTCTGAACTTTGCAAACCCTTTGCCACCCTGACAGCCCTGTGACATAGGCAGGTGGAATCACTATCGTCACCCGTGTTTGCATGTTTGCTCAGGGGAAGTGAAACCTGCAAACGTCTTCCTGAAGCTCTTTTTCCCTGGTGTTTGCACAGGTTGTCTGTTTTTCAGACTCTACAACACGCAGCAAAAAAGGAAGACCGTCCTTCTCTGGCCAACCTGTGTCTGATGATGGCAATTACAGAGGCACCCACACTTTTCTTGTTTTCTGTCTTTCTCTCACTCCCTGGCGTCCCTCTACAACCTGGTGGCCCCTACTGGGCCCTAACATCCTGTTCCCCAGGGAGAATCTGAAACTCATTCTTTTGAAGTGTGTCTGAGCAATATCAGCTGTGTTCCTCATGCAAGAGGACTTTGTGTTACTGCAAGGGAAGCGCTTACAACCAGGTATGTTTCCCCGACAGTAACGTTCATACCAGTTCTGGGAGATCTTGCTAATAATGCTGAGGCTGATTTTGTGCGTCTGGACAGGGCCTGGGACTTTTGTATTGTGCAAACTCCCAAATGATGCTGAAGTGCTGGCCCAAGGAACATATACCATGAGGAACAAAAATGCGGAGGTCTGGTGGACCTGGGCTTGGGATGTCTGGGGGCTGCCTCAATGCCGCCTTTCTAGCTGGCTGTCTTCTGGGAAGCAGTGCAATTTCTACTCTCAAGCTCTACCTGTAAATTCATAAATGCTCATTAGTGTTTAGGAAATTCCCAAATATTAGCAAATACCAAACTACTAGTACCTTTCTAGTAAAACCGTTGAAAGGATTCAAAAAAGAAGTACATACAAGGTACTTAGCTCAGAGCCTGGCACATAATAAACCCCCACCAAATATTAATTAGCAGCTATTATTAAGGGGAATGGAGAGACATGTGTGTGTGTGTGTGTGTGTGTGTGTGTGTTAGAATCACAAGCACCAGGAAGCCAGCAGGGAGGTGGGGAAGGATTCTCTCTGGTGTCATTCCACCCTAGAGCCTTGCAGGCAAGCGCCTCTCCTGTCCTTCCTCAATGCTTCCCAGCTGGCTTCTCTGAAAAGAATGACAACCCTGGGTCATCTGAGCAGCGACCTGAGGTCCAGCCTCCTGTCTCACCAGCTTTGTTTTCTCAGCAGTGTCTCCGTGGGGTTTTTCCCTTCTGTTGCTGCAGCTTAAATCATCTCCATCCACATCTCCAAGGGTTGGGAGCCCGCCTGCATCTCAGGGCCCCAGCTGTCTCCTGTGGAATATGAATAGCACCGTCAGGCTGTTTGTCTTATTGCCTTTGCAATCTGTTTTCTGCGCAGCGTCTACGTTGGGCATGTTTGTGGGCTCGGCGAAGCCATTATTTTTCTTGGTGACGTTTTCTGGGAGCAGTCTGGATTGCATATGCCTGAAATTGTGTGGCCTATTTCCCCATGGTCTTCTTGCCCCTGGCCTTAGACTCAGACCCATCCACACTCAGAACAAGAATCCCAGCGCAGGTGTGGCCCTTGTCCAACTTTAAGGTAGATGGGAACTGTCTGGGATCTTGTGAATACCTAAAATACTAGTATTTTCCTAGAAGAATTGTTGAAAGAATTCATTGGAAAAGGTACATACAAGGTACTTAGCCAGGAGGCTGGCACTTAGTAAACACCCACCAAATATTAATTAGCAGCTATTATCTAGCCCCAATAGGTCTGGGCTAGACCTGAGATTTTGCAATTCCAATAATCTGATAGTGCTGGTCCAAATGGACCAACCACATTTTGAGTAGCCAAGTGGTGCTCGAACTTTATCATGTGTCACAATTACCAGCAGGCCTTGTTAAAACTGATTGCTGGATGGTACTGGCACAAAAATAGAGATGTATATCTATCATATATCGTCATTTAATCTTTGATAAGCCTAACAAAAACATGCAATGGGGAAAATAATCCTTATTAACACATGGTGCTGAGAGGACTGGTTATCCACAGGTGGAAGACTGAAACTGGCCCCACACCTCTCACCATTGACAAAAATTGATTCTCGCTATATAAAAGTTTTAAATTTAAGACATGAAACAATAAAAATTCTAGAAGAGAGTGTGGGGAAAACAATTGAAGATATTGGCCTGGGAAAAAACTTTATGAGGAAGACCCTCCCAGCAATTGCAGCAACACCAAAAATAAATAGCTGGGGTTTGATCAAGATGAAAAACTTTTGCACAGCTAAGGGTACCACAAACAAAGCAAACAGACAGCTTTAGGAATGGGAGAAGATATTTGCATGTTATGAATCTCACAAAGGCCTGATAACTAGAATCTACAGAGAACTCAAATTAAACAATAAGAAAAGTGCAAAGAACCCTCTCTATAAGTGGGCAAAAGATTTAAATAGAAACTTCTTGGAGGATAACAGACAATGGCCAACAAACACATGAAAAAATGTTCATCAACTTTAATCATCAGAGAAATGCAAATCAAAACCACTTTAAGATATCACCTAACTCCAGCAAGATTAGCCCACATCACAAAGTCCCAAAACACCAGATGCTGGCGTGGATGGGGTGAGAAGGGAACACTTCTATACTGCTGGTGGGATTGCAAACTAATACAGCTCTTTTGAAGAGAAGTATGAAGAATACTCAAATATCTAAAAATAGACCTTCCATTTGACCCTGCAATCCCATTACTAGGTATCTACCCAGAACAAAAATCATTTACCACAAAGACATTTGCACTAGAATGTTTATCGTGGCTCAATTTATAATTGCCAAGTTGTAGAAGCAACCTAAATACCCATCAACCCATGAATGGATCCACAAACTGTGGTATATTTATACCATGGAATATTATTCAGCCATTAAAAAAGATGGAGACTTTACAACTTTGACATACCTGGATGGAGTTGAAATAATATTCTTCTTTGTAAAGTATTGCAAGAATGGAAAAATAAATATCCAATGTACTCCATACTAATGTGAAATCAATATATAAACAATTACATTCTCATAAGAATAATAAAACACTAATGTAGTCCAGTTCAAGGGTAGAGCACAGAGGGAGAGGGGAGGATGTATGGCAGAAGAAGGGAGGGCAGAAGGCAGGAGGCAGGATCTCACTTAATGTGCACATTGGAGGGTGTATGACACTCCCCCTGGGTGAGGAGATCTTCTACAAATGGAACTTTACCCTGGAAGTGAGAGCAATGTAACCTGTACCCTTATATTAATTTGAAAAAATTAAAAAATAATCAAGCCCCCCACCAAAAAACCCAAAATGATTGCTGGGCCCTCTTCCCAGAGTTTCTGAGGCCTAGTATTGGGCCTGACAGTTTGCATTTCTAAGATGTTATCAGGTGATACAGTGGTGCTGATCCATTGTTTTATTTTCCCAAACTTTCCATCAACTTTATTATCATTATTATTATTTAGAGACAGAGTCTCACTGTGTTGCCTAGGCTAGCCTCAAACTCCTGGCCTCAAGCAACCCTCCTGCCTTAGCTGAGACTACAGGTGTGAGCTGCTGTGCCCAGCATTATTCCTTGATTTCTGTGACTTTTCTGTGATTCAAGTCCTGCCATCCTAACTGCTTGCCACAATTCATTCCTGCTGAGTACCTCTAGTCTGCCGTATCTATAGCTGGCAATGCCCCAACGTGGCTGGTGACAGCTTGGTGTTTCTTACGGGCTCTGTCTAATTGCCTCACACTCTGCAGCTTGCTAGCCTCACTTGATCTTAGCCAAAAGGCTGAGAAGCAATGCTTGCTAGCCTCACTTTCTCACCTACAGCCTCTCCTGGGCCTTATGGCCTGAGCCCTAACATGGCATCTCCACCTTTGTCTTTGTATCACTGCTCTGCCAACCTCAGACTCCCTGCCCTGGCTGTCCTGGGTAAGTGGTTCACTCCTGTCTGAATCCTGGCTCCTCCAGGGGCACCAGGCAGCTGCCTGGGGCCTGGCATGTGAGGCTATACTCAAGGGAAGCAGAAATCATGGAGCTAATCAAACCAACATGGACCCAGGCACCGGAATGCAGGGGCCAGCCCTCTCCCAGCCCCTCCAACAGAGCCTTGCAGAGGCTCCCCTGAGTTAATTTGACCTTCTGGATTGAGGCAGTTAATGAGATGGTTGTGTAATGCTTTGTTTAACAGGACTGGTTTCCGGCCCAGCCCAAGACTAGGCTGGACCCTGGCCAGTTTCCACGGCCCCAGCCCTGCCTGCTCCCTTTAGCCTCACTCTGGCCAGTGCCCTTTAGATGCCCAGGGGTAGTATGTTATTGCCAATTACCATGAACCCCATTGCCTCCACTGAGGAATTCAGGGACAATTCCTCTGACTTTTCCCTGCAAGCCTCATCTCTGCGAAACTTTCTGTCTTATAAGACAGTTGGGCTTTTCTGTCTGGAGAGTCTTTGTTTATAGTCTGAGCAGAAAAGAGCAAGAATTTTCAGGGCCCTGCCTGTGGCAATTGGGGGCGGGCTGACAGCCATACCTTTGTGACTAAAAATCTTTGGCTTCAAAGATGCTGTTTTCTCTCTCTTTCTTAGTATGGCTCCCAACGTGTGTTCTCACCTGTATGACAACCCCTGCCTCAACTATTTCCAGGCCATCTGCCCCGAGTCTAGCACTCTGGAAAGGCAAAGTTTCAGTATCAGACTGGGGTTTCCATCACAACTCTATCACTTCCTGGCTGTGTGAAACCAGACAAGTGATTTAACCTCTCTGAGCTACAGTTGCCTCATCTGAGTCCCCACCTTCTCACAGGATAGTCTCGGGAGTAAGTGAGAGGTTGGAGTAAAGTACCCAAGACAGTGGCCAGTACACAGAGGTCTCACGGTTACCCCCACCCAACCCAGCACCCACCAAGAGGCTGGACTTTGCATGGCTCAACTCGTCAGACCAGAAATGGGTGGATGAGATGCTAGGCTGGCTTTGTTCCTTCCTGGCTCTAACTTGAACGAGAGTGGCCAGGTAGACTAACAGCACCACTGGGGCAGTGGACCAGAGACCTAGGCATGGCTGAGCCCCTCCCAGCAATCCACCTTCCCCCTGTTTTGCCTTGATAGTGCCATTTGTAAATGAGGCCACTGATTGTGAAACCCAAGTTCTCTCCAGTCCCATGATTTAAAAATCAATAAACACATCTGGGTTGTTGGATGGGACTTGTATGAGCATGAGGGGTTGCTAGGATGGGTCTGGACTCTCAGCAATCCCTGTCTGTTGGTGAACGCTGAAAGCCAAGACACAATTCTTTCAACCCCAGGACTCCCTTCAGTGCTCCCATCTCCGTCACAGAATTCATAAGCCCTATACTTCTACACTGTGCTGTTATAAAGTCTGTGTTTTTCCTCCTTCCCATCCAAGAGCTGCTTCCTGGTGAGTTGGACATGTCGAGCCACATGTGGTAGAGCAGTGAAAGGTTCCAGAACCTGTAGGTGGTCCCTCCCTGGCGGGCTTGTAATCCCTTCCCAGATTCCAAAGGCTCATTATGTGAAATCCTAGCTGGAAGCCCCATCCGGGGTTTGCTCTCCTATCTTGGCTGTCAGCGGGTGCTTGAATTGTTTAGAACTGTTTTGGAGGGAGAAAGGAGAACTGGAGAGTTAGGAAGTTCTGTTTGCAGCATCCCCACCCCCATCCTTTCCTTGTTAATGTTGGCCACGGTGGAGTTTCTTTAGTGGACTGTGGTCTCACCCTCCAGGTGCACCTGCTGTGGGCCTGCCAGCCTCACAGAGCTCAAAGGTGGAGCATCTGACTTGGGCCTAACCCCCCCCACTGAGGGGTGTGGGGCTCATCGGAGAAGAACTTGTTACCAATATCAGAATTGAACTTGAAATGGGTCTAAACATCTCGTTCTACCATTCCTTCCTACTTCCTCCCATGAAGAGGGACCAAACACTTGCAGGCACCATGGAGGCTTCAATGAATGATCTCACCTCTTGGGAATGAATAATAATATATATGTCTTGGGTCAATAATCTGTCCCTGAGCCCCTCCTTTGTCTCTCAGTGCTCAGGGATAAAAGGATGTTTCTTAAAGGACAAGGAAGGAAAGACAGAGGCTAAAGAGATTCTGTCTCCATACTCTGCTCCCTTGGTGGGGGCTGGCACAGATAGGGATTTTTTTTTTTTGAGACAGAGCCTCAAGCTGTCCCCCTGGGTAGAGTGCTGTGGCATCACAGCTCACAGCAACCTCTAACTCCTGGGCTCAAGTGAGTCTCCTGCCTCAGCCTCCCAAGTAGCTGGGACCACAGGCGCCTGCCACAATGCCTGGCTATTTTTTGGTTGCAGCTGTCATTGTTGTTTGGTGGGCCGGGGCTGGATTCGAACCCACCAGCTCAGGTGTATGTGGCTGGCGCCTTAGCCACTTGAGCCACAGGCGCCGAGCCACAGATAGGGATATCGAGCTGAAAAAGTGCAGCCACCCGCCCTGGGGTTGTACAAGGCCCAGTAGAGAAACAACTATACAAGGCAGATGCTTATAAGTGCCTTTATGAGGCAAAAAAGAAAAAAAAAAAGTGAACAGGGAGTTTATAGGAGGCGAGGATGACTCCCAACGAGGCAACCTGAGAAAGCGTCTTGGAGAAGGCCATGAGCTATGCCTGGAAAGATGAGGGGCGAGTGTCCTCCGCTGGAGATGGAAAGAAGAGAACTACTGGAAAATGTGGGGAAAAAACCATGCAAAGGCTGGAAAAAGCAAGATGTGGTCAGAGGACAAGTTCATTAGAAATTACCCAAAAGAGATACTGTCCTCTATTGAAGAACTACATCATCTGGTCCAAGTCGCTGAACTCCCTGGGCTTTGTTATTTGTGTATACAATGGAGAGAAGGCAGACAGGTCCCACGAAGTCTCTTTCATTTCTTCCTATCTTCATAAAGCAGTGAGCAAGACAAAGTCCCTGCCCTCATGGAATAGAGAGAAAGAAGATAAACAATAAAAGTATAGGCCAGGTGCAGTGGCTCACGCCTGTAAGCCCAGAACTCTGGGAGGCCAAGGCGGGTAAATCACCTGAGCTCAGGAGTTTGAGACCAGCCTGAGCAAGAGCAAGATCCCATCTCTACTGAAAATAGAAAAATTAGCCAGGAGTTGTGTTGCATACCTGTAGTCCCAACTACCTGGGAGGCTGAGGCAAGAGTATTGCTTGAGCCCAAGAGTTTGAAGTTCTTATAAGGTATGGTGATGCCAGGGCACTCTACCCAGGTCAACAGAAAGAGGCCCTGTCTCAAAACAAACAAACAATAGGATGGATAGTGGTAAATGCCTCAGAGGAAAATAAGCTAGAGAAGGGAGTAGAGAATGAAGAGGGGTGGGATAGCAATTTAAAATAGGATATCAGGGAAAGTGTCACTGATATGATGGCAATTTATCAACAACCAGAAGGAGGTGAAAGAGGCATCCATGTGGGTGTTGGGGGCAGGGGAAGAGCTGTCTTCTGAATAGCAGGAACAGCAAGTGCAAAGGCCCTGGGGTGGTTGCAAGCTTGGTGGGACAAGGCCCAGCAAGGAGGAAAGCCGGTCTGGGATGGAGAGGGGTAGATCTCCATGGAAACTGGCTCCAGAAGGATGTATAAAGCTGGAGCCAGGGTGAATGCTGTTGTGTAATTAGAAACCACTTGAATGGGCTGGTTAGCAGGAAGCACTCTCAGTGCTGGCATCAGCAACTATCAGGGTGCCTAGGGTGCCCAGTGCACCTGTGGGCAGTGGTTGGCTGGGCCAATTGTCTGAGAGCAAACTTCGTGATGCGCTGACTGCAGGCACTCTCGGGAGCTCTCGCCTTTGACTCAGAGAGCTTTGCAGCTCTCACTGGTGCATAGTAGGGTACAGTGTGGTGTTGGCCCCACATTGTAGCCACAGGCCTCCAGTGCTAACACTGCCATTCCTGCCACCTGCACTAACCCTGTGCTGACTCCCCAATAAGCTGACAGAACAGTGTGGGGAGGAAGCATTTGACATCTTAACTGGCACTGTCTCCCGGAACGCCAGTGTTTCCTTATTCCTTCACTCATCAGACCCATCAAAGGATCCCTTACTCCCTAGTTAAAGGAAGAAATAACATGGAAAATCCCTGAGAACAAAGAATAATTTTGGCTTATGAGTCAAGGAGCCAAGGCCCTGGAGATATTTATGGGCTAAGAGATGAGGATGAATGAAAATGGGGCTCTCAGCTCCAGAGGAGAAATGAAGATTTGGTTGGAGCTAGGAGAGGGGGCAGAGGAAAATGAGGACGTAGGTGCAGGGCCCATTGGAGGGACTCTCCGTTCTGCCCCTCTTCCATATCAGTGCCCAGTGTGAACAGGAGCAGAAGGGGTCACTGTGGGGTGTCCAGGCTGACAGGATTCCCAGAACCTTCCCCAACCTCTCTGAGTCCTGCTTGAAGCTGGCACCTCCTTGTGGACCCTCTGTCCTGAGAGCACAGAGAGGCCAGGCCACTGGGAATGGCTTTCAAAAGCCCGTATTAAGAGGAGCACATATTTAGCATATATAGCATTTATTCTAAAGCTTCACTTGGACTAACTCATTTAGTCCCCACAACAGCCCAGTAACGTAGGCACTATTTGTCCACCCACATCAGATGAGAAGATTAAAGCTTTTTTTTTTTTTGAGACAGAGCCTTAAGCTGTCCCCCTGGGTAGACTGCCGTGGCATTACAGCTCACAGCAACCTCCTGGGCTCAAGCGAGTCTCCTGCCTCCACCTCCCAAGTAGCTGGGACCACAGGTGCCCGCCACAACGCCCGGCTATTTTTTGGTTGCAGCCGTCGTTGTTTGGCGGGTCCGGGCTGGGGATTCGAACCCGCCACCTTAGGTGTACATGGCTGGCGCTTTAGCCGGTTGAGCTATAGGCGCCGGGCCAAGATTAAAGCTTTTATGAGGACAAATAATTTACCCAAAGTCCCAGGGCAAGACAGAAGCATGGCTGGGATTTGACTGGGACAGACCAGCTCCAGAATCAGTTCTCTTAACAGATTGTTAACTCCAAACATCCTTTCTCCCCTTGTTTCTCCGTAAACCTCCCCTCAGCTTGTGTACAATCCCACACCAAATATGAAGGTGAAATCCCAAACTAACTGAGATTAAATTTCTAGAATGGGGCTCACCAGTGAAACTTAGGTTCTAGATTGGTGAAGGGCTAAGATTCAGTCCTGTTATGATAGCCACCCCACAGTGAGGTGCTGCTCCTCCCGCAGTCACCCCCATCAGGTCACCTGCTGTGGAACATGCAGGAAACAGCCACCGCCTCTGGGTTCCTCTTCCCTGGTCAAGGGTTTCTGGCCTTGGGTTAGGCTGTTTTGAATGGGTGAGGTTGTGCACTCTACTGGCTCCAGGGGAAGGTTCCCTCTGACTGGCTGGAGGCATCAGTGACCCGTCTCCTTTAACCTATTATGCCTGCAGCTCTACCAGCATCTGGAAAGAATGAAGGCAGAAAAGCACCCTGGTCCCCTAATGCAAACCATTTGTGTAAAGGCAAATGGATGTGATTTATATGAACATTCCAGCTTCTCTTTCAAGAGGCTGGTGGTCAGTGTGGAGAGGCCAGGGATTTTCCAGAAAAGGGATATTCCCGGTCAGACTGGATTCATTCTCCCATAACCATGCCTAGACCTCCTTGAGAAATTGGGTCTGAGACTCTCTCAGTTCCCTACAGATGGGTTCTCTATGCATATGAGTGTCTCCATTCCAACTGGATGAGTTTGTCACCATCTTAATTTCTTATAAGACATGGCACAGATGCAATAATAGATTAGATACACCAGAGAGAATTGAAAGGAAACCTCACCTGTTATCATCCTGTTTCAGCAGACCCTGTGTATGCTCCTCGAGGTCAGAGGTCAGTTTGACATCCAGGACCTAGTCCAGTGCTACGCCCCTTCATCTCTTCTTCCAGTCTCTCTTCCCTTGTGTGTCTCCTGACTGTGCCACCTAGCCATACTGTCCTTTCTGTCTCTTGTAGACTGCCAAGCACCCTCCTGCCACAGGACATTTGCACATGCTGTGTCTTAAGGCTAGAATGTTCTCCCTCTCTTCTCTGCCTATTTGACCTTTGTCACTTCTGAGCTCTCAGCTCAATCATCATGCTTAGTGAGCTGATGAGCTGCCCTAACTAGGCCAGTTCATTACAGATTCTCATTATCTTTTGCAGCTATTTGTTACATCTGTCACTGTTGTCATTTTATACATATTCGTGTGAATCTTTGATTTGTATCTGTCTCACTCTGCACACAGTCAGCTTCGTGAGAACAGGAACCATACCACGTACCACCATCTCACCCAATGCCTTCCCCAGTGCCCGGCACCTAGTAAGTATGGAATGGTTTCATCATCATTCATCGCAGCACTTACTACTATATAGCAAATTTCAAATAACCCCGAAAAAATAGATATTAACTTCCCTCTACAGATAAGTAATAGAGGCCAAGATAAGAAAGGAGACTTGCTCAAAGCCACATGGTGGTAAGGGCCAGAGGCAGATTTTGATCTCACTTCTGACTCACACTCAGTGGTCTTTCTGCCTGTATTGCCAGCTACATATCTACAGGCTCCTTGAAGGATTAGTCTGATTATTTGGGATGAAAGGCATCAGCCTTTTACATAAATTTATAGATATAAACATTGTTCCCATGTTAATTAGCAGTGACCTTGTGCAAGAAGGGAAGCTACCTGGGTTCTCTCCAGGCCAAACCCTCACTGCATCAGCTGGGGGCAAGTGTTCCCCTCGCAGAAAGTGCACCTCTCAGACCTGCTGGGTCACAAACTCCGAGGGTGGCGAAGAGGCATTTACTAGGCTGCCCAGTTCTGTGCCCTCCCTCCCGCGAATTCTAGAGATGGCCACATACACACCAACTACACTTTGGGAAAAAATTGCCCCAGGTCCTGCTTCACTGAATTACCCAGAAAATGACAGCTCTGGGTTCACATGAAAGGCATTCTTGGAAAATCTCTGTCCGCCCTCCCTCCTTCCCCAGCTGGAGAACTTTTGCTGTAAATTGTTGCAGCAACTGCTGGGATCAGTTTAAGGCGAGGGAGCCGGGTCTCATTTCTTTATTGTTCCAATGTGTGCAGAATCAACTCAGTTCTCTGGCCATTTCCCTTGTCTCTCCCTCCCTGTGGAATGACGACGTTCAGAGAAGTGGAAGCAGCAGACAGAGGTCCTTGGGTTCCTTGGACTTCCCCTGCCACATTCCAAACTCCCTAACAAATGCCCAGGGTGAGGGAAGGGACTGTGGGATGCGGGTTGGAAAGGCTCCCCCTGCACTGAGTCACCAGGACGGGAGAAAGGGGCAGAGAGGGAGTGGCTGCCTCGTGTCTTCTCCACACCCTAGAAATGACAGCCGTGGACTTTACTGACCAACATGCACCTATGGTCTGGGCATTCTGGTCTCCGAGCAGCTGATATAGTAGCAAGCAGCTTTGTGTGGCTACTGAGTGCTCCAAATGTGGCCAATGCAACTGAGGAACTGAATTTTTACATGTCATTTAATTTTAATATAAATGGCCACATGTGGTCAGTGGCCATCATGCTGGACACTGCAGTTCTGGAGTTTTGTTACTCAAAGTGTGGACTGATGGCCAGTGAGGTCAGTGGCACAGGAAAGCTTATTAGAACTAAGCTCTACCATAGACCCATTGATTCAGACTCATTTGAACAAGACCCCAAGGTGATTCATATGCACATTAACATTGGAGAAGCGTTTCCCTGGAGCACAGCCAAGAATGGAGGAACAGGAGGTAAAATAAATAAATAAGAACCAAAAAACAGAAACGAACAACAAAAAAAATGGCTCGCAGGCAGGGACCAGCTATCACAGTCTCTGTACCTTTTGCCCAGAATCCCCTCAGCACTCATTTAGACCATATTAGTGCTTATTTTGGACACAATTCTTGGGACACAATTCCAACAGCTTTGGCCACAGTATTTTATTGTCCAGTCCAAGCAGACTGGAAGCAGCAGTCCAGACGCTCAATGAGAGCACTTTTGCCGCCTCTAATGCAACTTGTTCAATCCCCACAAAATGCTACATAAAGGTAAAAATGACAATTGCCAGGGCCAGTTCAGAAGGCGAGGTCCAGAGCATCTCTCCAAGACCTGACTAGACTCTCTGCTGGAATTCTGTGACCCAGGGCAACATTCCAGAATTTCCTTTTTAAATATACGTTAGCGTCTGGTACGTATAATGAAACACATGGTACATACTGATGAAATTTAAAGTTCAAACTAAATAATAAAATGTTTTATTTATGGGCAGATTTAACATCTCCCTGTAGGGAGATAAGTTAGTGTGCAAACCCTTGCCTTTTCTCCTGGGTCTGATGTGAAGCCAGCTTGTCTCCCTTTGACACCACAGGGGAAACGTGGGGTGAAGGAAGGTGAGGAATGGGGGAGGAGCTTCTATAATCATTAGCCTGTGGTCTGATGTAGCTGAACAACGATTTGGGCTTGGGAGTATGAGGATGGTAGAGGAAGGAGTTTCTGACCTCTGCCAAGTCTCAGGCTAGTGAGGTGAGATTGATGGGGAGGTCTGTGTTTTAGAAGATTTTTTAACTCTAAAGAGACCACAGATGATTCTGATTATACTAGGAAGGTTCCTGGCCCTTAGAGATGTTTGTCTCCTTCCTTCTTTTCTTGGGCTCAAGCAATCCTTTTGCTTCAGCCTTCTGAGTAGCAGAGACTACAGGCATGTACCACTACGCCCAGCTAATTTTTCTATTTTTAGTAGAGATAAGGTTTTGCTCTTGCTCAGGCTAATCTCAAATTCCTGAGCTCAAGCAATTCACACTCCTGGGCATCCCAGAGTGCTTGGATTACAGGCATGAATCACTGCACTCAGCATCAGATGTTACCTTCTAAGCTTCTCTTTCATTTCAAGAGTCAATCAACAAACATTAGTTGAGCTCCTACTATGTGCCAGGCACTGTTCTAAGTGCTGGGAATAAAAAGCATGAAACAAATCAGAGGTTTTGCTGGGGAAAGGAAGAGAGATGGGTTGATATGAGGTCAAGGAAAGTTTGTGCACTAGGAGAAGGGTGATGGGTTATGTAGGAAAGAGACAGAAAGGTGCAGCAGTGAGATCCACAAAGGGACCCATGTGGGCCGACCTCAGAGAAGAGCAAGGACAGACAGATGCACTGATGATCTTTTTTTTTTTTTTTTTTTAATTTTTTTATTTTAATTGAATGTTAACTATGTACATTAATGCACTTCTGGGGTACAGTATGGGGTTTTCACATGCATTCTGAAATACTTCCATCAAACTGGTCATCACAGCCTTCATGT
>CAUYTI010050208.1:0-34854 GCA_963575145.1 Galago senegalensis | reverse complement strand
GGTCCCAGCTACTTGGGAGGCTGAGGCAGGAGACTCGCTTGAGCCCAGGAGTTGGAGGTTGCTGTGAGCTGAGATGCCATGTCACTCTACCCAGAGGGACAGCTTGAGGCTCTGTCTCAAAAAAAAAAAAAAAGTACCTTTTAGAAGATCTAAAAGCTGAGTTGATTACCAATAGCCAATAACCTAATCAAGTGTGCCTTTGTAAAAGCCTCCATAAAAACCTAAGGACTGGATCTGGACAGCTTCCAGATTTCTGAGAACATGGAAGTCTCTGGAGGGTGGCACATCTGGACATGTTATGGACACTCAAGGTGAAACCATTCATATTAAAATAACATAGAGCCACAAGGCATAAGTGGCAATTTGATTAGCAATTAAGTTTACCAGCCATTGTTCCCTAACTTTCTTGCTGCTATAATTGGTCACTGCTTACCAGCACCCCCTCCCCGACAGGTGTAAGATCTGTGACTCCTCCACCACTTCAGTAGATAACACTGCTATTGTAAATTTTAAGACTAGTGTTCAAGGTGTTTTTCAGACTCTGCATTCTGGAGATGTACTGATGCCAACCAGACTGTCAGATGTGTGTGGGAATGGACTGAACAGCCCTGAAACCCCCTACCCAGGCAACCTCTCAACTGTGAAGATAATTTCTGCATCCCAACCCTATAAGCTCATCTTCTCCCCGACCACCAGTCAGCCCACCCAATTCTGTAGCTCTTTGCCTACTAAACTGTCTTTAAAAACCCTTTCTCCCAGCTCGGCGCCTGTGGCTCAAGCAGCTAAGGCACCAGCCAGATACACCTGAGCTGGTGGGTTCGAATCCAGCCCGGACCCACCAAACAAAAATGATGGCTGCAAACAAAAAATAGCCGGGTGTTGTGGCAGGCACCAGTGATCCCAGCTACTTGGGAGGTGGAGGCAGGAGACTCACTTGAGCCCAGGAGTTGGAGGTTGCTGTGAGTTGTGATGCCATGGCACTCTACCCAGGGCGACAGCTTGAGGCTCTGTCTCAAAAAAAAAAAACCCTTTCTCCCACATTCTCAGGGAGATGGATTTGAGAATATACTCCCATCTCCTCACCTGGCACCTTGTAAGATAAAACTCTTTCTCTGCTGTTTCTGTGTAATGGTTTCCTCTTGAGTAGTGGGCAATGAACCTGGTTGTACTATAACACCTGCTTCTACCCCTTCCACCTATCTGTCCATCCATATCCTTTATATTATAATAAACTGGTAATCATAAGTAAGGGTTTCCCTGAGTTTTGTGAGCCACTCTAATAAATTGATTAAACCTGAAGAGGGAGTCAGGCATTCCCAATTAAGAACGGTTGGTCAGCAGTGCAGGCCACAATCTGGGACTTGGAACTAGCATCCTAAGTGGAACTGAGCCCTCAGCCTGTAAGACCTGAGGCTGCCTCCAGATACACAGTGTCAGAATTGAGCCACAGAACACCCGGTTGGTGTTCACTGGAGAACTGGTTGTTGGTGGGGAGAGACACCCACGCATCTTGGGTCCATTCTGCGGTGAGTGATGTGACAGCTGAAAAGACATTGTTGTTTTTGTTGTTGTTTTTCCTATCTTGTACATTCATTTCCAAAAGAAACTATTATTGTCATGACAAATAAATAAATGTTTTGTGGTCTTCCCAGGGTGAAGTCATTTCTTACATCCTCCTACTTTAAAACGTAAGCTTGGCCTTTTAGATAACAGTCATTCATAAGTCTTTGTGATAATCGAGAAGCCAAACAGGTCTATAGTTATTCTAAAAAAATCTTAACACCACACAGGATGACCATGCAAAGCTGACTTAAAACAGGAGCAATAAAAGTTAAGAAATAGAATCCAATCCAATACAATCTATGACATTTCAGTCTTGTCCAAATGGCTATGTTAAAGGAACTTCCTTTTCTTTTTTCCAGCTTGAGGTTGTTGGTGTATTTTATTGACAGTTCTAGGGACCTGGCTGTCATAAACACTTTGTTTGAGTCTCAGCTATTTGGGAGGCTGAGGCAAGAGAATCACCTAAGCCCAGGAAGTTGGAGGTTGCTGTGAGCTGTGATGCCACAGCACTCCACTGAGGGCAATAAAGTGTGACTCTGTCTCTAAAAAAAAACCACTTTGTCACTTACCATCTGTGCTGGGCTGAATGGTTATGTCTCCTCAAAATTCATTTCTTGCTACCTGAACTCAGAATGTGATGGTATTTGGAGATGGAGCCTTTCAAAGTGATCAGGTTTAGATGAAGAGGAGCCCTCAGGATGGGATCAGTGCCGTTCTAAGGGGAGGAAGAGACCCCAGAGCACTTGCTCGCTCTATCCCTCTCCCTCTCTCTCCTTCTCCTTACACAGGCACCAAGGAAAGGTCCTGTGGCTCAAGTGAGGTGCCAGCCACATACACCTAAGGTGGTGAGTTCGAATCCAGCCCAGGCCTGCCAAAAACAACAATGACGGCTGCAACAAAAAAATAGCCGGGCATTGTGGCGGGCACCTGTGGTCCCAGCTACTTGGGAGGCTGAGGCAAGAGACTTGCTTGAGCCCAAGAGTTGGAGGTTGTTGTGAGCTGTGACGCCACAGCACTCTACACAGGGGGATGGCTTGAGGCTCTGTCTCAAACAAAAAAAAAAAAAAAAGAAAGGTCCTATAAGAACATAACGAAAAGTGGCCACCTGCAACCCAGGAAGAGATCCCTCACCAGGCACTGACTCTACCAGCCCTTGGATTGTGGACCCCCATGCTCCCAGACTACAGAAAATAACTATCACACTGTCTAAGCCACCCAGTCTATAATATTTTGTTGTAGCAGCCAGAGATGACTAAAACACCATTTTAGTTGAGGTTACTGTCACGCAAAGGTGGAGCTGGGATTTGAACCCACCAGGCTGAACTAGCTACAGCACATCTAACCAACTGGAGAGGGCAGTACTGATTGCCCCTCTGTGTCAGCACAGAGGCACAGCCCTCAGTGGCTGGTCACACCAAACTACTAGGGTTTCAGGCTCTCTATTCCTATCTTCTCCAGAAATACAACTGATGAAACACAATTATACAAGAACAGGCTTCGCTTGCCATCTTTGCCAGACCCCTCTACAAGGTCCTCTCTTTCCCTCCTTCTATCCAAGGAGGTTTATACCTCCCTAGAGTTCCACTGTTTCAGCATATAGGTGAAAACTTGATCACCGTCAGTGACCTAAGGTCACTGTCACTCAAGGTGGAGCTGGGATTTGAACCCACCTGTCTCCTTGGCTTTTGATTTTAAAGCCCGTGTACAAGGACAAGAAAATCTTTTCCACTGTCAAGAAAATGACAGGTTCTCAGGACATAAATCCATTGAAAAGCCAAGTTTTGGCCAGCTCAACTTGATCAAAGGACATGTGAAGCTTGTTGGCAAATAAATAGGTGACATGTGTCCAGTGAAGGACACAGATGCTGCCCTGCAAACTCACGTTGTCACCGACTGTCAGTATAAACCAGTTCTTCACGACAGCCCTTCTGTCCATGTGTCAGATATCTGAGTAAAACAAATCCTGGGTACACTTAACACAACACTCAGCATCATCCCCTCCCACCTATAACCATTCTGACCCCCATCTAGACGACACTTCTCTTAAACTACCAATTTCATCATCTACTGTACAAGCTGTGGCCAGGCAGAATGCAGAGAGGGGCCTAAAGGGAAACAAGTCTGCGGCAGCCCTGGATGCCCCAAGCAGAGCACCTGCAGTCGTGGAGTACGTTTGAGGATGGCAGCTTGCCAGGCAAAACCAGCTGGTCCACCCCAGGTGCCTTGAAGGTCAGGCAGTTGTTCTCATAGGTGATGGAGACCAGCACAAGGCGAGGCTCCTGCCGGGCAGTGACCATATGTCCATCTTCCTTAATCACCAGCCAAAACCTGCAGAGAAACAAACAAAGGCACACTCAGAAAATCCTCTTCTGGGCAGGTGTGGTGGCTGACACCTGTAATCCTAGATCTCTGGGAGGCCAAGGTAGGCAGATTGCTTGAGCTCAAGAAGTTCTAGCCTAAGCACGAGTGAGATCTGGTCTCTACTAAAAAAACAAAATAACTAGCTGGGCATTGTGGTAGGTGTCTGCAGTCCTAGCTACTCAGAAGAAGGCTGAGGTAGGATTGCTTTGAGACTAGGAGTTTGAGGTTGCTGTGAACTATGATAACATCACAGCACTCTACCCAGGGCGAGAAAGTGGAATTCTGTCTCAAAGAAAAAGAAGATAAAAGAAAATCTTTTTCCACCTCTCAATAGCTTCCTCTAAGTTACTATTTCCTCAGAACTCTCTGCCTATCCCAAGTTGGGACTCAACAATTCCTTTCTAGACATTTATCCAAGTCTGACCAAATTATTTGAGTCTAAGAGTCAAGGACTCTAAAAAGAACTTATTTAGTAGAAATGGTCCTGAGAGACAAGAGTTTCACCAATTTATGAAAATCTCCAGTTTTAAAAACCAGAAAAAAAGAGGGTGGTCGTCCCTCACTGCTTAGCCAACCAATGCTTATTTGGGGACTGTGCTTTGGCAGAAGCCTCCCCACGCCTGTTGAACATGTCTCAGAGGCCCGGAAAGAAGCAAAATGTCTACCACATCTTTTTGTTGTAGAACCGAATGCAGTTGGCCCAAACTGTTGGTCAGACTGAACTGGATCCCAGGACAAAGGTCTTGCAATGCTGCTGCCTCCAAGAGAACCCACATGGGCTTCTGCTCTGCTGACCTTGCCGCCGTGTATGGAACTTCCCCCAAAGCCCTCCTTCCTCAGAGACATGTGCTGACATAGAGAACAGAGACTCCAGGTCATGTACTGGACTAGTCTTTTTCAACCATTCTTATCTCACGGCACACTTGAACCTAAAGATATTCCACAGCACAATTAAATTATGTTGATGTAAAAAAAGAGTTTAAAAAAGAATACACTTACTGGGGTTTGAACTTCTTTTGAAAATAATTTAATTAACTATCTTCACATTTTTTCAAGGAGCACCTAAGATCTTCTTCATGGCACATCAGTGTCCCACGGCACCCAGGTTGCAAATCACCGTGTTAGATAAAGATTCCGCTTATCTTGCGGAGAGCCCAGGGGGCTGAGGAGTTGGGGCAGCGGGCTAGCCACGCCTTATTTAGGCTTTTATCTACCAGTGTAGCATCAGTTTGGGTTATACTGCACAAACGGTTGAGTTGCCATAAAAAATAAAAAAAGAAAGAAAAATCATTCCACTACTAGGGAAAATAAATGTCACATCATTATTTTAGAAAGAATACAGACTCTGCAGACAAGCGGGGGTGGGGGGTACGAAGAGCTCTGTGAGCAGCACCCGAAGCCAAGGCTTTCCCAGCTTAAAAAGCACAGCGTCCTCCAGGACGAGGGCAGCTCCTCCCAGGAACACATTTCTAAATATCAGTGAAGCCAAATAGGATTGTGTCAGGGAACCTCATAAGGGTATCTAGCATCAAAGCTCAGGGAGCCTGTCTCTGTCCTGTCCTGACCCTGGCAGACAGTCTCACACCTGGAACCTCCCGATCAGCACAGTCCTTCCAGATGCTGCCTCAACTGTCCCTTCTCTGCAACCGAGCCAGCGGACCATGGCTGGCAGCCTGCACCCTGCTAGCCGGCACGTTGGATGGAATGGCAGTGCAAAGGCATTTTAGGAATTGTCTCAGATACTCCCTTCCCAAGAACTGGCAATGCTGGGCAACAGCAAGTCCCCAGCCCACTGAGGAGGCTTCCTTTGTCTTCCTAGGTGTCTGCGTAATGTAGGGATAAGGTAGAAAAAGAAGGCAGAGAGAGCCTAGCGCAGTCATTCGAGCCGAAACCAGACCCTAACCACCCTGAACAAGGAAGTCCCGTGCAAGTGGCCAGCCTGGGACCACCTGAAGACCGATGAGTTATTACGCTAAGTGAGCTGCCTTACACACTGTCTGTGCTTATCTTTCTGTGACAGCAGTTTATGATTAACCTTCATAGCCTGACCTCCAGACAATGCTGGAGACTGTCACCTGCTGTCACCAGACAATGCTA
Source organism: Galago senegalensis (assembly GCA_963575145.1). Classification (NCBI taxonomy): domain Eukaryota; kingdom Metazoa; phylum Chordata; class Mammalia; order Primates; family Galagidae; genus Galago; species Galago senegalensis. The sequence goes on along the minus strand of CAUYTI010050208.1, from coordinate 28,833 downwards.
TGGGACTGTTACTATTGTCCCATAAAGTGTCCCCCCTACTCGAGAAAGGACCCATTCTCTGTGGAATAGGAGCTGCCACCTGTCTCTGTCTCAGTAAACCTTCCTGTAGACTGCTGGCTTGCTCTCAAATTCACTCCTGCCAGAAGCCAAGAACCCATTTGGAGAGTTCATGGGACTGTCCTCTCTTCACTGGGACACCCCCTGCATTATCTGGATCCCAGGTCTCTCTGAGCCTCTCTGATCCTCTGCAAATCAGATTCCATCATAGTGCCATTGGCTTGGGGCTGGGCCCTAAGGAAATAGGGAATAGACCCTATTCCCTATTTCCTGCCTTGCTCCTATAGGCAGACTTCTTTGGTTAACCTCACCAAAGCCTATGCCTTTAACTTCCAACATCCTCCATCGCCAAACAAGACTCCCTCTGTGATCTGCACACAACTAGCCTCATATGCAAATAGGAGGGACACCCCTGTTTCCTGATCACCTCTGACAGCCACTCACCAGGCTCTCTTCTCATCTGCCCTTCATCCCTAACAACACGGCCCTACACTCAGCTCCAGCCCATCGCATAATCACATGAGAGTCAAGTGCTGGGGTTAACGGCGGGGAAATGGGCAGTAGGTAGGGCGCCGGCCACGTACACCGAGGTAGGCAGGTTAGAACCCAGCCCGGGCCTCCTAAACAACAACGACAACTCCAACCAAAAAATAGCCCGGAGTTGTGGCGGGCACCTATAGTCCCAGCTACTCAGGCGGCTGAGCCAAGAGAATCGCTTAAGTCTAAGAGTGAGAGGTTGCTATGGGCTGTGACACTACAGCACTCCACCAAGGATGACATAGTGAGCCTCTGTCTCAAAAAAGAAAAAAAAGGCAGTGGGAAGTGGTGGCTAAAGGCTTCCTGCTTGTTGCTGTAATTACAAAGGCAAGTGGAAACTTGCAGGGAATCCAACATCGGGACAGGACAAAGACAACAGTCAAAGGTAAAAAGTTGCCATTTGTAATGTACCTCAGTCATTTAATTACCCTGTCAACCTGGGCAATGATATTTTTTACCTCTTAACACACAAATAGTGCCAGTGAATGAATAATTAGCTCTATTCTGCCAGATCTAAATAAAAGATTAAGTCTAGAGCAGGAATTTTGTCATGACCAAGTAACCCTAACTTGGTCTGCGATGGTAAGTGCCGGCACCTTGGTTTTCCATGAAGAGTGAGCACGTATCACCAGGATCAGTGCAGTGGACCACAGCTCCGATTGCTGAAGAAAGCACCAGTGGCCCAAACCACCAAGCCCCAAACAACTGCTAAGTCTCATTTCTCAATTACAAACTGGCCTGGGGAGCAGGACTGAGCCAGAAGGTGAGGGAGGAAATGAAGGACTGGCTTCTGCCCAGCACTCCTGGAGGCCCAGACGGTGGAGTTTGAGACCAGCCTGAGCAACAGGTAAAAACAGAAAAACAGAGGCAAGAGGATCGCTTGAGCCCAAGAGTTTGAGGTTGCTATGAACTATGATGCCACAGCACCCTACTCAGGCCTCTGGAGTGAGACTCTAAATAAAAAGGCTGGCTTCTGAAGGGGTACATGGCGGCTAAGGAGAGCAGACCTTTACAAAATCAGGGAAAACAGTCACCCTCTCCCAGTGTCTGCTCCACATAGCCAACGCCGGCAGCGTTCTGCTGGGCTGGCTTTAAACACCTCAAAGATTAGGGCACTCACGCCAGGTGTTCACAAGCATACTAAGAGATCTGGGCAAAAATCCTCTAGAAATCTGAGGGCACAGAGCACTTACAGAGGGAACTCCAAGCTTCTAACAGTTCCAAAGACACAGGTTCAGAATGAGATTACATAAACAAGGCCTCCTTCATTCTAGGAATACTTACAACTATGTTATTATATTCTTAGGTTGAAAGAAGAGCAGCCGTGAAACGGAGTTTTTCTAGCAAGCTTGCTTTCGAATTTTCAGTTATACTTCAGTAAATAAAATCTAGGGAAAATGGAGTCTTAGAGACCATCAAGTTCAACCTCTTTTGCAGATGAGAAGATTGAGGAGCAGAGACATTGCCCTAATCCCTGGCGCAATCCTTACACTTCTCTATCGTGCTACACAAATCATAGACATAGCCTAAGTGCGGCACCCACACAGATCTGAGTTCAAATCCCCCTAGCACACATCAGTTTTGTGATCTTAGGTGAGATACTCAACTTCTCTGATATTGTTTCCTTATTTGTAAAATGGAAATAGTAATATCGAGCCCTTAAGGTTGTTATGAGGCTTTTTTTTTTAGACACTTTCTTGCCCCTGGTAGAGTGCTGTGGCGTCACAGCTCACAGCAACCTCAAACTCTTGGGCTCAAGTGATCCCTGGGACTACAAGCACCCTGCCACAATGCCTGGCTATTTTTTAGAGATGGGGTCTTACTCTTGTTCAGGTTGGTCTCAAACTCATGAGTTCAAGCCATTCACCCGCCTAGGCCTCTCAGAGTGCTGGGATTACAGTTGTGAGCCACCATGCCCGGCCTTTTAGGAGTTTAAATAAACTTCTCCACAGGACAAGATTGAGCGCAGTGTCAGCTGCATGTTAAGCTCTGAATAATTAACTGGTTGTTTCCTTGCCTTTCCTTCCCCCCCAGGCTTCACCCCAGCCCACCCACTCCATCACAGACCTTTATTGCTCAAAACAAGGGGAGGAGGAGAGGAGTGTGTTTATTTTAGGATGCCCATGGAAGCAGAAAAGCACCACGGATGCATACGTTCTTTCTGTGGTAGCAAGAATCAGGGGAAGCAGTAACAGGGAGAAATGGAAAGCAATAGTTAGTTATTCAAGTCATTCAGGTGGTCAGCAAAAAGGCAGATAAGAACTGGGAATCTGTCTGAAATGACCTGTCCTCCAGTAGAGGGTAGACATAGGGCAACTCCATTTCCCCTAGCTGTGCATGGCAAAGATTTGCGTCTCCCCATTTTGAGGAGGGGGTCTCGTCCCTCTGAGCTTGACAATAAGAAGGCTTTTCTTTCCTTAGTTCTAAACATCCTCTTCTTAAAGGTCAAGGAGAGTTTAAACACTCTACCTGAGTCGGCTCCACTCTTAGTGATTCTGATTCAGTAGGCTTGGGATGGAAATCTCCAGAAATTATAGTTTTAGAAAACTCTCAAGGATTACAAATGTGGGGTAGGGGATGAGTCACATGGTCTGCATAAACAATGCTTCTCTTAAGACGTGTTGAAGTTTTCCAGTTCGGTGGAGCTCACATTTCTTCACGTGGACAGCTGTCTTCAGAGGACAGTGCACACATGTGTCTGGAGTGAACACAGGGCAGCAGAGGAGAGCTGCTAGCGCGTCCCTTGAATAATTAATTTGCAAACTTCCCTCCCTTCAGACACTGGACAGCAGCAGAAAACATCCCAGCCAAATCAGACGGCATCTAATCCCTGAGAATGAAATCTCTATGTGTTAGGTCCTCTGTGGGTGGAGACTTTGCCTACACCACGCTGCCTCTGAAGAAGAGAACACACTATTTCCTTAACAGCAGGCATCAGAGCCTCGCCTGGGAGTGACACGTTCCCTTCTCAGAGCTCCGCCACCTCTCTCCCCAGTGGAAGACTCATTCTTCATAAAATCTGCCAGGCCTCCCAGGCATTCTCAGGATTGGAGAAGTGTGAGCAGCAAGCCTCAGCAAGGCCCAACTAAGCCAGTGAGCGCCCTTGAACATCTCGAAGTCCTGCATGGCTCCCCCTGGTGCCAGTAGCACGCTATTTTCCTACTACAGTGCTCCACACTCAGATAGAAACGTTAGAGCCAGCAGGAGCCCTGGCCACAACCCGTCGGACCCCTTCCTGATTAAAGGAGGACTCTCTCATCCCCGCAGGGCAGGGGATGCCCCACCTACTTTACCAAAATAAGCCAGACTTGGACTTGACCTCCCAGCGAATAGATCAAATGTCAAACAGTCAACCCAAGAAACTCGGGTGGTAACCCTCTATTCGCCTTCCCCAGATAGGGCAGGCCCCACCTCCCTCACCCCTTCCCAACCCCTGCAGGCCCCACGCTGTCACGTGCGCCTGGGGCCCAGCGGTACCTGTCCCGCAGGTGGCCGCAGCGCAGCCCCATGGCCGTGCACTCCGCCTCGCTCACCGGCACCCCCTTGCAGGACTTGACCGGGTAGATCCAAAGCTTCGCCACGGTGCCCACCTGCTGCAGCTGCCGGCGCCGCCTAAGCCACCCACGGTGCCAAGCCACAGCCCCCAGCGCCGCCGCGGCCATTCCCACCGCGGCGACTCCGAGCCATCCTGGCCGGGTCTGCGCAGGAAGGCGCGGAGCGGGGAGGCCGAGGCTGGCCAGCGCCGACGAGCCGGTGCCCATGGCCGAGCGCGGGGATTGCAGACCGGCACGGACCGGGCAACTACTGGGGCCTGTGGAGGCGAGGAGGCGCTTAAGGCTCCGGGCGGCGGGAGGAGCCAAAGTTGGCTCAACCACTGGTCCCTTTCACCCTTTCACCGCCAGAGTGACTCGGAGGGACAATATCCCTGAATGCGGTGCTGGGAGCTGGGAGGTAACGGGGGCAGCAAGGCAGAGAGTGGCCGGGGGTCCTCTGGGTGTCCCCGGAGGTATGACACCCACAGCAAGCGGGCTTCCGGACCAGCGTCCCTGGCCTGCCACTTTCACTTCTTTCTCACATCCCCTTCTCCTTACAGAGGCCACAGTCACCCACTGAGTGTGACCCTTCGCCTGCCCTCACTCACCACTGCAGACCGGTAGCTTCCAAATGCAAAGAACCTCCAGAGCTGACCACTCCCTGCACGGACAGCTTCCTTAAGTTGATCTCATTTTCATAAACCAGACAAGCACCCATGTCAGCACAGTAGGCCTAGTTCCTTATGTTGACCACCTCCATATGCTGACCAGTCTGTCCAGTCCCTTGGGGAGGGTCAACTTACAGAGGTTCTGCTGCATTTTCCCCCGTTGGGGGGTCTCTTCACTTTAAGGTTTCCTTTGCTGTGCAGAAGCTTTTTAGCTTGATGTGACCCCATTTGTCCAGTTTTGCTTTGGTTGCCGGTGCTCTTGGGTATTACTCAAGAAGTCCCTGCCCAGACAGACGTCCTGGAGCGTTTACCCAATGTTTTATTTCAGTGGTTTCACAGTTTCAGGTCTTAGATTTAAGGCGTTAATTCGTTTTGACTTTTGTATATGGCAAGAGGGAGGGTCTAGTTGCATTCTTCCGCCGTGGATACCCAGCTTCCCCAGCACTGCTGGTTTGTTGAAGAGCCTGTCCTTTCCCCTTGTGTATGTTGTTGACCACTTTTTCGAAAATGAGTTCACTTTAGATGTGTGGATTTATTTCTGGATTCTCCAATGTTCCGTTGGCTGATGTCTCATCTGCCTGTCTTAGAGCATTTACTGCAAAGGACTTAGAATGACGACTCCTTCTTCTGTTGCTTTGAGATGTGTGTGCATCTCCTGCAGCTCAGAAGTGTCTTTCTCCAAGGTTTGGAAGCCATTTCTTTGGCATGTGATCAGCAGAGAGGACAGGACCTCCGTCCCTGAGGCCCTGCTAGTGTCCCCCTCTTCTTTCTCATCCTCCCTTTAGCACACCAGTACACCTCTGCACACATGGGGAAGGAGCTCAGCTCTTTCCCGTGCTGAGTATTTACCAAATAAGTCCATTTTCATGCTTTAACTAATGCCCAGCTTTGTTTATCTTTGCAAGCAACTGGGGTAGCAGAGAATTTTCTCAGACAAGTTAAGGTTTGAGGTCATTCTTTTTTGTTTCCAAGAGCTTGTCCCTTAAAACTGTGACACAGTTCTGGGAAAGCTTAAGGAGGCTGACCAAGTGCCACCTCCCATGTCTGGACTAGCTGCCGGCCTCTTTCTGAAAAGCGAAACATAAACTAAGGCCTGAATCTCCACCACAACCACCACCAGAAAACAGACTGCTTGAAATCCTAGGTCAGCAAAATAAGACCTTCCACTTCCCACACACTCTCATCGTGCTCAAAAGCCAAGACTTTTATATATTTTTTAAGCACAGTGTCATGGACAAAGAGTGTGTAAATTACTCCTGGTCCCCGTTACCTCTCCAGATTTCTGAACATGGTCAGAGCCCTCACTGCCCACGAGCCTGCTGTCAGAGCCAGGGGTCTGTAAAGCCGTCACCCACTCTGGACATGAGCTCCCACGATAGTTAGGATAGTTTACATCTTAGGATAGTGGTGTTTTCACAAGAGGGAGCTTTTGAGCTGAGATTGAACATGAGGAAGGATGCAGGGTGGGAGCAGAGGAGAAGGTTCTGGGCAGGAGTAGCATATGCAATGGCCCCAGGGAGCGGAAGGCTCTAGAGGGTGTGGCATGTTTGGGTGGCCACCCACAGTTCAGCCTTATTAGGAACGGAACATACCTGTGTGTGCAGCAGGTTCCAGGAGTAGAAGCAGGACAGGTGGGCCAGGGTCAGATCAAGATGCTCACTTAGTGTGGAGACAGCTGGGAACGCCAAACAGCAGTGAGGTGTGATCAGACCTGAGTGTAAGGAAGGTCACTCTGGCTGCTCTGAGAAGGAAGACCACCACCATGAGTCACAAATGCCCCAGTTCAGGCACGGCTGCAATAATCCTGAATCAGGGAGATATAACAGTGAGGATGCAGAGATAGGAGGCAAGAGGTGGTGATGATAGAACACTGACTGACACAGAGGGAAAGGCACAGGCAGGGCCTCCGCTCTCTAGCACAAAAGTCTGGGTGAGGGTGCTATGCTCTGCGATTAAGATTTCAAGAGAAGATAGGCTTCCTGGTCTGGGAGGCCAGAGCAGGTAGATTGCTTGGGGACAGGAGTTCAAGACCAGCCTGAGCAAGAAAGAGTAAGACCCCCTCCCATCTCTACTAGAAAAATAAATAGCCAGATGTTGTGGTGGGCGCCTGTAGTCCCAGCTACTTGGGAGACTGAGGCAAGAGGATAGCTTGAGCCCAAGAGTTTAAGGTTGCTGTGAGCTATGAGGATGCCATAGGATTCTGCCTAGGGCAACCAAGTGTGACTTTGTCTCGACAACAACGAAGATTTCAAGAGCAGAAGAATATGTGGGAAAAAGATGGTGAGCCCTGTTGTGGACATCCAAAGTGAGATATTTTGGGGCATCAGAAAAGAAATAATTGGCTCAGCTCCTGAAGCTAAGCTAAGGTGCTAGCCACATACACTGGGCCTGGCAGGTTCAAATCCATCCTAGGCCTGCCAAACAATGACAACTACAACAACAACAACAAATAGCCAGCCATTGTGGTGGGCACCTGTAATCCCAGCCGGTTGGGAGGCTGAGGCAAGAGAATTAAGCCCAAGAGTTTGATTGAGGTTGCTGTGAGCTGTGATGCCATGGTACTCTACTAAGGGCAACATAGTGAGATTCTGTCGAAAAAAAAGAAAGAAAAAGAAATAGGTACCTGGACAGGTGACCTTCTATTCTTCCATCTCCTCATCCATAAAATAATAAAGATAATTTATTATCTCATCTGTAAAATAATAAAATAATCTAAATTTGGATTTCCCAAATCCATGCTGGTATTGGGCTCCAGCAGCCAAACAAATGAGGAACCTTGCCATGGTGAGTGCCACGCTCTGCTATCCTTACCCACCATTGCCCATCCTCTAGCTTGCCCTGATTGCCTTTTCACCAAAACTGGGCTTGGGGTGATTTCAGGAGATCAGGGAAATTCCATCAACAATCAATATATCTGCAGCCTGGCATCTCCATTTTTGGAATTTATGAGGGGTTACAGGAGGTCAAGTTCCCGCAGTCTTGTCTCCTGTTTGCTTTTCTGTTTTCCCCTTTGGATTCAAGTGATTAACATGTCTATATTTTTCTTTTTCAATTAATAAAATTATTCTTTTATCATGTGTTTCAGAATTGTCAGATTTCCTCCCCTAGTTTGTCATTTTTTGGCACCCTCTGCTTAAAAAGGACCCTTTCTAGTAAACAAGATATCATTGTCTGCCTAGAAGCACTGGTATAGCAAAATAAAAACTCTATCAATTAAAAAAGAAAAAAGGGAGTCTAAAATGCAAACATTGCCTTTCTCAGCCCAGACCTCATCAGGAGGATAGGTGCCCAGCAGCCAACAGACATCTGAATGAGGCCATGCAACCCTCTCCTGGGGAGATGAGCTCACCAGATTCCCAAGCCACAATGGGTAGTTAACCTTCAACTCACACAACAAACCTTATGAATCAGGACAGGCAAAAATGTAACAACCTCAATGATCTAACAAAATAAAAGTTTATTTATCATTTATACCCCAGTTCAATGCAGGCCAAACATTAACCAAAGGTCCACTTTAAAAAGTTACAGAGCTTTGCACACCTGTAGCCCCAGCTACCCGGGAGGCCAAGGCAGGAGGATCACTTGAGTCCAGGGGGTTTGAGACCTCTCATTGGGAGAGGATGGCAGTGGTTCTGAGGTTCACTTCTCCCTTTCAGCATAATGAATCTCATCCTGAGATTTTTATTTTTCTGTTACAATTCCCACAAGCTCTCACACCAGTGTGACCAATAGTTTCTGTTTCTCCCCATGCAGTTACTTGTGTGTTAGTGGGGCGTCTCCTTCAGACTGCAAGGAAGAGACACATGTTCAGCATAGGTTAGGACCTGGGGTTTGTGGTTGGGACACCCAGGACAGTAATGCTTAGCTGCCAAATTCAAGTCTCGGAGGCTGAGAGCTTCGGAGAAGCTTCAGAAGCTAAAGAACTTCAGGACAACAAGTCCAGGGCTGATTGTTTTTCAGGGACAAGCAACCTTGATCCAACTCCGACTATGTGCTAGATGCTGGTATTTAGTCTTTAAAAATAATACAGGGCTGGGTGTGGTGGCTCACACCTGCAATCCTAATACTTTGGGAGCCCAAGGTGGGAGGATCACTTGAGACTAGGAGTTCAAGACCAGCCCAGGCAACATAGACTCCTATCTCTACGCAAAAAGGTTTTTTAAATTAGCCAGCTATGGTGGTCTGTGCCTGTAGTCCTAGCGACCAAGAAGGCTGAGGTGGGAGTATTGTGTGAGCCCAGGTGTTCACTCCACTGCACTCCAGCCAGGCAATAGAATGAGACCCTATATCTGAAAAAAAAAATAAATAAATAAAGGAAGACAGAATCTCCTAGCTTAGAAGCCAGTAGACTGCCGAGAACAAACATCAATAATTAGGTTTTGTGGTGTGAAGAATCAGAGGGAAAGAGCAGAGATCTGACTGATGAGAACCATTTTGCTAAATGAAGGAAGGGCAGAGGGTGGCAGAGAACATGGTGTTTTGAGGACCTAAATTCAATCCCGGCTGGAAAGCAGAGGGCAAAGGCTGGGAGAAATTAGAGAAGTAGGAAGGTAAACAAGTTCAGAGGGCAGAAAGAATTACATGTGTGTAGAGGAATGTGGACTTTTCCCAGAGAGTGTGAAAGGTCAGTGACATTACATACCAAGAAGAAGAGAATCTGGGTGGTTAGAAACATGGGAGGAAGGGAAATTTCTCTTGTATATACAACCATAACTTCTGAATTCTGAACCATGAAAATTATTACTACTAAAAAATTCAAAACTTATTTTAAAATATTTTTTATAATGATCCCACTTATAATGAGTCTGGAAGTGTACTAGACTCTGGGTGAACAAAACAGCAACTATTTTTTACCAATCTACTCAGTGTTTTTAAGGTTTTATGACCTGTCAGAGATATAACATAGCCCTGGGCAGATTCCCAATGTTAAAAGAATATAAACAGGCCAGATGAGGTGGCTCACACCTGTAATCCTGGCACTCTGGGAGGCCAAGGCAGGTGAATTCCCTCAGCTCAGGGATCAGAGACCAGCCTAAGCCAAAGTAAGACCCCATCTCTAAAAACAGCCAGACATTGTGACAGGCACCTGTAGTCCCAGCTCCTTGGGAAGCTGAGGCAAGAGAATCACTTGAGACCAAGAGTTTGAGGAGCGTTTGAGGTTGCTGTGAGCTGTGATGCCATGGTACTCTACCCAGGACAACAAAGTGAGACTTTGCCTCAAAAAAAAAAAGATATATAAACAAATAATTATGAAATAAGCAACATACTAACTGTTTTATTAAAGGTATGGGCTCAGACCTTTGAAAGCACAAGTTGGGAGCTGAGCAGCTTGCTCTGCTGAAGGTTGGTGGAGGGTAACATGTAAACTGGGTTTTGAAGAATACATAGGAGCTTCAAAAATAAAAGCAAGAGTAACTCATCAAAGAGAAATACAGTTTCTTGAAAGGGCCTGAAATGTTCCTGGAGGACAACGGTTTGGTATGATAATCAGGGCAGCGTAAGAAATGGCAGAAGGCAAAGCTGACAGGCAGGACGAGGCTGAGTTGTGCAGGGTTTACATGTTGTCTTAAGCACTGACTTTCTATCCTAGAGAGTTCAAACCACAGCTTGTTTTATTTGGCTTGTGCAATTGTTTAATTAGGCTTGTACAATTGTTTTAATTTCTAGCTTGTCTTGAAAAAAAATCAATGTATCTGGCAGTATGAGCTCTATATCCTGCATAACCACAATCAAGTGGACCTGCCGACCTCCTTTAGACACCACCCCACCACCCTGTACAGCGGCTCCAGGACCCAGTCCTGAATTCAACCCAACAGGTCTGCTGGGCCTTTGTGTTTTGTCAGGGACAGATAGATTTCCCAGGCAATTACTCCTGATTTCCACCAGGTGACGTCTATGATCTAGGTTTTGGAGGGAAGGGTGGGGAGGAAGCGGCTTGGAGGTGGTTCTAGGAAACCCTCCTTTCCTTCCTGGTGAGAAAGTCCCAAGGAGTAACTTCCTGCGACTTAACTCAGGGAAAAGTCAGGATCGAGAGCCACTTACAGATCAAGTATTTTGAAATAGGAGGAATACCGTATCTGAAACGTCCCGGCAATAGTAAAATGTGGCTTTGTTTCTCTCACACTTTTCTATTACTCTGACATTTGAATAATACTCTGTGGTCTGTAGGACTGTCAGAGGCAGGATGGTCTGGGGTCCCCACAGCAATCCCAGATCTGAAATAGGATAAGGTATCTGTTCCTGCACTAGCTGACACAGTCTTGTTTCACCTAAGAGCATCACCCAGCAAAACAGAGGCAGGTCCTCTGCCCTGCCCACTTCCTCACGCTCATTTTGGGGGAGGAGAAGGACAGGCCAAGGCCTCTGGGCACAGGCAGGGTGCAAGACACATGGCTGGAGTGTTACTGCAATTTCCTTCTTCAGTAAGTCCTTCCTCTCAGGGATTCAAAGAATGAACCCACTGACCACAGATCAGTGGTCAGATAGGATTTTATTAGACAAAATAGGGGTACAGAAGAAGTAGAATGCACCAGAACTTCTGGCAGAGGGAAAGACCCAAGTGGGAAGACTATGTGGGCTCTTTGTCTAAGGGCATTAGGTATTTTTTTTTTTTTTGAGACCTAGCCTCAAGCTGTCCCCCTGGGTAAAGTGCCGTGGCATTACAGCTCACAGCAACCTCCAACTCCTGCGCTCAAGCGAGTCTCCTGCCTCTGCCTCCCAAGTAGCTGGGACCACAGGTGCCCACCACAACGCCCAGCTATTTTTTGGTTGCAGCCATCATTGTTGTTTGGCAGGTCCGGGCTGGATTCGAACCCGCCACCTTAGGTGTACGTGGCTGGCGCCTTAGCCGGTTGAGCTATAGGCTCCGAGCCAGGGCATTAGGTCTTGAGAATTACACTTGGCTAGGACTCGGCAAATAGAAACATGTTTTCAAAGTTAATGAGCTTGTGGACAAAGGAATGAATGCAGTCCCTCCAGCTCAGGGCAAAAGGTCGGGGGTTCCTTTCATGAAATTGCCCAGGCCTAGAAAAATTGGGGTCTTCTGTCCAGCCTTGAGTGGGGGAAACCTGTATCAAGAGGAAGGGAGCAAGGGATGGAAGGGCCAGAGAAAGAAATGAAAAGGCAGGTGACTTCTGGCATCCTTCTTAACTGAGAGGTGCCTTTCCATCCACTGGAACTTGTGCATCTACCCGTGTGTCTCAAGCACTGTAAAATCTCAGTTTATACTTGTTAAAAAAATAAATGGCCCAAGGAATTTGTCGGGCCTTGACCTGTTTACAGGAAGGGCACTGATATTCCTTCAGTATGTGGCGTGGACTGATGACACTGTGGGGCAGGGACCTTCTCTCCCTGGTGCTCAGTGTCCCCCAAGCTCCCTTAATGGCAAGGACCGTTTGCCATTATGGCCTTGGTTTTGAGACTGTTATCAGTCAGGATGCAGAGTCCTGCTTCCTCTCCCGGTTTTCAGTTGTTTTTCTCTGTGTTTGTTTTTCTTTTGGCTGCTACAGAGAGATGAGCTTTTAATCTTGGCAGCACGTGCCTGGCTCAGAGTGGAGGAAGGAGCCTGAGAAGGGAAGAGAATCCCCTTGCTGGGGGCACCCTTTGCAAAATAAGGCCCTTGTAAAGTCAACACCCGTTGATGTTTCCCCCACCTCCCCAGGAAAAAATCACACAGCATGTCTCCTCCATGGTTAGTGACAAAACAACGTCCATGGGTGCGGTGCTCACACCTGTAATCCCAGCACTCTTCGAGGCCAGGTGGGTAGATTGCTTGGGCTCAGGAGTTTGAGACCAACCTGAACCAGAACGAGACCCCATCTCTAAAAATAGTTGGGCATTGTGGTGGGTGCAAAAGTCTCAGGAGGCTGAGGCAACAGAATCATTTGAGCCCAGGAGTCTGAAGTTGCTGTGTGAGATATGAAACCACAGCGCTCAACCCCAGGGCAACAGAATGAAACTCTGTCTCACAAAAGAAAAAAAAAAAACAATATCCATCCTTTCATTCTCCTCATTCATTCCTTCATGGCCAGAAAATAATGACATAAGTATGATCCACTCTCTAACACTGGGTCATAAGCATGGTCATGTTCTTTTTACAAATTGAGGTATAATCATACAGTATAAAATTCACCACTGTAAAGTGCACACAAGGGCTGAGTGCAGTGGCTCATACCTGTATTCCTAGCACTCTAGGAAGCTGAGGTGGGCAGATTGCTTGAGCTTACAGGTTCGAGACCAGTCTGAGAAAAAGCGAGGACCCCCCACCCCCCACCTCTACTAAAAATAGAAAAACTGAGGCAAGAGGATCACTTCAGCCCAAGTTGGAGGTTGCTGTGAGCTATGATGCCACAGCACTCTATCCAGGGTGACAGCTTGAGACTCTGTCTCAAAATAAATAAATAAATAAAGTATACACAAGTTTTTGATATATTCCCTGTATTATGTAACTGTCACTCTCATTCCAGAACATTTTTATCACCACAAAAAGGAACCTGAGACCTGTTAGCAGTAAGTCCCAACTTTCCCCCCCCAACCCCTCTGACAGCCACTCATCTGCTTTCTGTCACCGTGGATTTGCCTTTTCTTGTCATTCCCTGTATACGGAGTCACACAGTCCTGTGGCTTTTGTGTTCAGCTTCTTTCCCTTAGCGGGTGCTGCAGAGTTCATCCTCGCCCCCGGGGATCAGGACGTTCCTACCACGTTCTGTTCATCCATTCATGTGTTGAGGCACATTTGGATTATGTCTACTTTTTGGCTATTATTAACAGCACTGCTACGACTATTTGCATACAAGTTTTGTGAGAATGTGTTTTCCATTCTCATAGGTGTACATGGAGGAAATGCGGGGTCCCGTGGTAACTCCATGTTTAACTTTTTGAGGAACTGCCAGACTTTTTTCCACAGTAGCTGCCCCATTGTTAACCTTCCCACAGGTAATATATGAAGTTTCCTTTCTTTCTTAAGCCAAGCAGTTTGAGGGGCTGTTTGGACAGTCTTAGGTGAACCCCCATCACAGCAGGGGAGGGTAAATGGCTGTCTGCACAGTGCCAGTGAGAAGACCCCTCACCATAAGCATCGTGCTGGGTGATCTGTCCGAACCACAGACAGGAAAGGGGGACTTACAAATCTCTTACCCTCATCAGCTCGGGGATTATGTTTGGTGTTTACAGATGGAGGCCGGGTCTGAGACCATTTAACAAATGTCCTCTACTGCAGGGCAGAGATCGTAGGCCTGCATGTAGCCTATTCCTTGTAAGGCCCCGGGCCTCGGAGGACAGCTGTGGCAAAGACAGTACCCTTCACACATGTGCGGTTGGTTGAGGAATATGGAAGAGCTTTTCCCTAGAACTATCCTCTCTTCATGTTCCCTTCAAAGTGTGCAACGATACAAAATACAGATGTGGTCAGCTAATTTAGAAAAAATAGGCTTAGTACGTCCTGTTTCAGCAGGCCAGGCATGGCAGCTCACGCTCGTAATCCTCGCACTTTGGGAGGCCGAGACATGAGAATGTTTGAGCCCAGAAGTTAAAAATTAGCCCAGACAGCATAGTTAGACCCTGTATCTACAAAAAAAATAAAAATAAAAATTAGCCAGGTATGGTGGCACTTGCCTATAGTCCCAGCTACTCGGGAAGCTGAGGAAAGAAGAGTGCTTGATCCCAGGAGTCTAAGGTGAGGTGAGCTATGTCCAGTTAATTACACAAAACATTACAGAATAACTAATTACTATTATTAGAAAAGCCATCCGGATGTTTCCTTTCACACCCTACATCTTTTTCCTAATCTAAATACTCTGCATTTGAATGTTTCCTTTACTTCAAGATATTTACAATTTGTTTCAACACCTAAGATCAATGGGAAAAGGACCAACATTCCTCCATCATATGTGCAGGAATGTCTGTGCCTTAGGACTCTGAACTTCTGTGAGGAAGGCCATCGATATTTCATGAGGAGGGAGGAATGGGTATGTTCTCACTAATGTGCACAGGTAAGGGTATATGGCACGCTTTATAGGTGAGGGACCCAAGTACAATGGGGACCTTACTTAACAAACCCAACCATTATAACCTAATCATCTGTACCCTTATGTCAATCTGAAATTTTAAAAATAAAAATATTTGAAGTATTTTTTTAAAACCATTGCATCGGAGGCTCTTACCAGAGCAATTAGACAAAAAAAAAAGGGAAAAAACCCAGTATCTATATTAGAAGTCAACCCACCTCCACTCATGGATGACATTATGTTGCGTATAAAAAGTCCTAAATAGGCTCAGCACTTGGAGCTCAGTGGCTAGGGTGCCAGACACATACACCAGAGCTGGTAGGTTCAAATGAAGCCCAGCCTGCCGAACAGCAATGACAACTACAACCAAAAAATAGCAGGGCATTGTGGCAGGTGCCTATAGTCCCAGCTACTTTGGAGCCTGAGGCAAGAGAATCACTTGAGCCCAAGAGTTTCAGATTGCTGTGAGCTGATGCCGTAGTACATGTCTACCAAGGGTGACAGCTTGAGACTCTGTCTAGAAAAAAAAATAGAAAGAAAGAAAATCCTAAGTAATCACTAAAAAACTATTAAATCAATACACAAATTTAGCAAGATAGGAGACTATAAGAACTATCTGCAAAAAATCAGTTGTATTTCTATACCACAGCAAATCAATGACCTCAAAAGGACATTTAAAAAATTGTTTATTAAGACAAAAAGAATAAAATACTTACAAATAAATCTAATTTAAATAGTGGAAAACATATTCTGAAGACTAGACAACATCATAGAAAAAAATCAAAGAAGAGTTGAATAAATATGAAGACATGCCATGGTTTACAGATTGGAAAACTTAAATGTTAAGATGAAATTGTCGGCTCAGCACCTGTGGCTCAACTGGCTAAGGCGCCAGCCACGTACACCTAAGGTGGTGGGTTCATAATCCCCAGCCCGACCCGCCAAACAACAATGACGGCTGCAACCAAAAAATAGCCAGGCATTGTGGCAGGCACCTGTGGTCCCAGCTACTTGGGAGGCGGAAGCAGGAGACTCTCTTGAGCCCAGGAGTTGGAGGTTGCTGTGAGCTGTAATGCCACGACACTCTACCCAGGGGGACAGCTTGAGGCTCTGTCTCAAAAAAAAAAAAAATTATAAGATGAAATTGTCCTTGAAATTAATTTATACGTTCAGTGCAATCCTACCAAAAACATCATCTTGATTTTTTAGTGGAAGTTGACAAGTTAATCATAAAATGTTATAGAAATGCAAGGGACCAAGAAGAGTAAAACAATTTTGAAAAAGGAAAACCCGCAAAGGTGGAAGACTCACATTTCCTGATGTCACAGCTCACTATACCACAAAGCTACAGATACGAAGACGTTTTTGATACTAGCACCAATGTAGGCGTGTAGTTCAGTGGAGCAAAATTGAGAGTTCAGAGATAAATCTTTATATTCGCATTTGATTGATTTTTGACATGAGGCCCCAAGCAATTCAATTTGAGAAAAGAAGTATCTTCTCAACAAATGGTGCTGGAAGGGTGTACCTGTGGCTCAAAGGAGTAGGGCGCTGGCCCCTGGCCAAAAACTGCAAAATAATAATAATAATAATAATCATAAATGGTGCTAGAACAATTGAGTATGCCCATTCAAAATGCACCACAAAGAAATTTGACTCAAAATAGATCATAGACCTAAATATAAAAGTTAAAACTATAAAACTCATAGGAGAAAATAAAAGAGCAAATTTTTAGGATCTTTTCTTAGCTAACTCCAAAAGCATAAGAGACAAAAGATAATATAGTTATAGTGGACGTCATCAAAATTAAAACCTTGTGTACTTCAAAGGACACCAGAAAGAAATGTTCATCCCGGCTCAGCGCCTGTGGCTCAAGCGGCTAAGGCACCAGCCACATACACCCAAGGTGGCGGGTTCGAATCCCCAGCCCCGGCCTGCCAAACAACAATGGCTGCAACCAAAAAATGGCCAGGCATTGTGGCGGGTGCCTGTGGTCCCAGCTACTTGGGAGGCTGAGGCAGGAGACTCGCTTGAGCCCAGGAGTTGGAGGTTGCTGTGAGCGTGATGCCATGGCACTCTACCCAGGGAGATAGCTTGAGGCTCCGTCTCAAAAAAGAAGAAATGTTCATCCTTTTGATGTAAGAAAATATTGACAGGCTGGGCGCCTATAGCTCAACCGGCTAAGGCGCCAGCCATGTACACCTAAGGTGGCGGGTTCAAATCCCCAGCCCGGACCCGCCAAACAACAATGACGGCTACAACCAAAAAATAGCCAGGCATTGTGGCGGGCGCCTGTGGTCCCAGCTACTTGGGAGGTGGAGGCAGGAGACTCGCTTGAGCCCAGGAGTTGGAGGTTGCTGTGAGCTGTAATGCCATGGCATTCTACCCAGGGGGACAGCTTGAGGCTCTGTCTCAAAAAAAAAAAAAGAAAGAAAAGAAAAGAAATGTACCATCTATGCTGATTTTCATTTTCTTAAGTGTTCTGATCAGAAAAACATGCTGAATTTTGTCAAATTCCTTTTTCTGCATCTATTGAGAAAATCATATGGTCTTTGTTTTTCCTTCTATTTATATAGTGAATAATGGTTATGAATTTGCATATGTTAAACCAGACTTGCATTCCTGAGATGAAGCCCACCTGGTCGTGATATATTATTTTTTTGATGTGTAGCTGAATTCTATTTGCTAAGATTTTATTATTTTTTCATCAATATTCATTAATGATATTGGTCTGCAGTTTTCTTTTCTGGTTGGATCCTTTCCTGGATTTGGTATCAGGGTGTCATTTGCTTTATAGAAGTAATTTGGAAGAGTTCTTTCCTTCTCAATGTTTTGGAATAGGTTTTATAATATAGGCATGAGCTCTTCTTTGAAGGTTTAGTAGAATTCGGGTGTAAAGCTGTGTGGTCCAGGCTTGGTGCTCATAGCACAGTGTTTATGGTGCCAGCCACATACACTGGGGCTGGCAGGTTCGAACCCAGCCTGGGCCAGCTAAACAACAATTACAACTGCAACAACAACAACAAAAAAGAGCCAGCCATTGTGGCGGGCGTATGTAGTCCCAGCTACTTGGGAGGCTGAGGCAAGAGAATCATTTAAGCCCAAGAGTTTGAGGTTGTTGTAAGCTAAGACATCATAGCACTCTACTGAGGGTGACAGCTTGAGACTGTCTTAAAAAAAAAAAAAAAAAAAAACAAACTTCCTGGTCCAGAAATTTTGTTGGAAGCTTTTTTACTGTTGCAATTTCAGTGTTTGATATTGGTCTCTTCAAGAATTCCAATTCATTCTGGTTGAATTGAAAATTCTCTACATTTTCAATTTCATTATTTTTGCAGCTTTAAAGACAATTGTATCTGTGAAAAAAATTGCAACTCCTGCTTTCTTGTGCTATTTATTTTCCTAAAACATTGTTTTCCATTCCTTTACCTTGAGTCTGTATTTGTCCTTGTGGGTTAGATGTGTTTACTGAAGGCAAAAATACTTGGCTTGTATTTTTTTTAACCAGTCAGCCAGCCTGTGCCTCTTCAATAGGGACTTCTATCCATTTCCATTTTTGTTTTTGTTTTGTTTGTTTTGTCAGAGTCTCATTCTGTCACTCTGGGTAGAGTGCCATGGCATTATCATAGCTCACAGAAACCTCAAACTCTTGGGTTCAAGTGATCCTTATACCTCAGCCTCTTAAGTAGCTAGGGCTATAGGCACCAATGACCATGTCTGGCTAATTTTTCTATTTTTAGTAGAGATGGGGTCTCACTCTTGCTCTGGCTGGTCTTGAACTCCTGAGCTCAAGTAGTCCTCCCAACTCAACCTCTCAGAGTGCTAGGATTACAGGTCACTGTGCCTGGCCCCATTCACATTTGTTGAGTGAATTGATAAATATGGAGGAATTCTATTTTTCTTTTTGTGTGGAGGTCTATTGCCTTGTTTTATCACTTGGGCTTTTGTGGAAGTTAGGGTTTGTCTTATTTGTGTTTGAGTGTAGGATAGAACATAGGGTTAAATAGCACTAGGAACTAAGGACAGAGTGATCTGGAAAAAAACCAAGTATCACTGCTGGCTCTGAGTACTAAAAACAATACTCATTAGATACAGCATACTGTCTCAGTACTAAGTCATATATTAGCATTGATAAGACAGAAGTGCTGTAAATAAGATTTGTAAGGAGTCCAATCATGCAGTTAAAGATAAACTCCTTGTTTTTTAACCTTTATTCTTTTCTTTATTTTTTTTATTATTGAGGATTCATTGAGGGTATAAGAAACCAGGTTACACTGATTGCATTTGTTAGGTAAGGTCCCTCTTACAATTGTGTCTTGCCTCTAAAAGGTGTGGGACACACCAAAACCCCACCTCCTTCCCTCCTTCCCTCTCTCTGCTTTTCCTTTCCCCCACCCCACCCTCCTTCTTTCTTTCTCTGCTCTCCCCTTCTCCAACCCCCACCGTGTCATTAATTGTCTTCATATCAAAATTGAATACATAGGATTCATGGTTCTCCATTCTTGTGATGCTTTACTAAGAATAATGCATTCCACTTCCATCCAGGTTAATATAAAGGCTGTAAAGTCTCCTTTTTAGTGGCTGATTAGTATTCCATGTTGTACATATACCACAGCTTGTTAATCCATTCCTGGGTTTGTGGGCATTTAGGCTGTTTCCACATTTTGGTGATTGTAAGTTGAGCTGCAATAAACAGTCTAGTGCAAGTGTCCTTATGGTAAAAGGATTTTTTTCCTTCTGGGTAGATGCCCAGTAATGGGATTGTAGGATCAAATGGGAGGTCTAGCTTAGGTTCTTTGAGTTTCCTCCATACTTCCTTCCAAAAAGGTTGTATTAGTTTGCAGTCCCACCAGCAGTGTAAAAGTGTTCCATGCCACTTTTCTCCACATTCACATGAGCATCTGAGTTTTTTTCTTTTCTTTTCTTTTTCTTTTTTGAGACAGACTTCAAGTTGTTGCCCTGGGTAGAGTGCCATAGCATCACAGCTCACAGCAACCTCCAACTCCTTGGCTCAAGCGATTCTCTTGCCTCAGCCTCCCAACTAGCTGGGACTACAGGTGCCCGCCACAATGCCTGGCCATTTTTTGGTTGTAGCAGTCATTGTTGTTTGGTAGGCCTGGACTGAATTCAAACCCACCAGCTCTGGTGTATGTGGCTAATGTCTTAGCTACTTGAGCTACAGGTGCTGAGCCAGCATCTGCAATTTTAAGATTTTGTGATGTAGGCCATTCTTGCTGGGGTTAGATGATATAATGTTTATGAATAACGTTTATGGACTTGCGTATGTTAAACCAGCCTTGCATCCCTGGGATGAAACCTACTTGATCATGATGTATGATTTTTTTGATGATAAGCTGTAATCTATTGGCTAGGATTTTGTTGAGAATTTTTGCATCTATATTCTTTAGTGAAATTGGTCTGAAATTCTCCTTTTTAGTTGGGTCTTTTCCTGCTTTTGGTATTAGGGTGATGTTTGCTTTGTAGAACGTGTTTGGTAAGATTCCTTCCTCCTCAATTTTTTGGAATAATTTCTGCAGTAAGGGAAGAAGCTCTTCTTTGAAGGCTTGGTAGAATTCTTGTGTGCAGCCATCCAGACTACAGCATTTTTTTGTTGGAAGATTTATTTATTTTTTCTCTGATCTCAGTACTTGAAATTGGTCTGTTCAGGAGCTCTATTTCTTCCTAAGTCTGGGGAGAGGGTGTGATTCCAAATATTAATCCATTTCCTTCACATTGTCAAATTTCTGGGCATAGAGTTTCTGGTAGTGTTCAGAGATGATCTCTTGTATCTCTGTGGCATCAGTTGTTATTTCCCCTTTATCATTTCTGATTGAGGTTACTAGAGATTTTACTTTTCTATTTCTAGTTAGTCTGGTTAAAGGCTTATCTATTTTATTTATTTTTTAAAAACAACTCCTTATTTCATTAATTTTCTGAATGATTCTTTTGTTTTCAATTTCATTGATCTTCAGTTTAATTTTGGATATTTCTTTTGTTCTGCTGGGTTTAGGCTTAGGTTGTTCTTCTTTTTCCAATTCAATAAGGTGGCTTTTGAGTTTGTTGATGCGCTCTTTTTCTGTTTTTCAAATGTAGGCATCTAAAGTGATACATTTTCCTCTCAGAACTGCTTTTGCAGTATTCGATGGGTTTTGGTAGCTTGTCTCTTCATTGTTGTTATGCTCGAGGAAGTTAATAATTTCCTCTTTTATTTCTTCCTGCACCCAACTGTCATTCAACAGAAGGTTGTTTAATTTCCATGCCTTTGTGTGGAGTTGAATGTTTTCATTGGAGTTGAATCCCACCTTTAATGCCTTGTGGTCTGAGAAGATACAAGGTAAAATTTCCATTCTTTTGATTCTGTTGAGGTTTGTTTTGTGTCCTAGGATATGATCAATTTTGGAGAATGTTCCATGGGGCGATGAGAAGAATGCATATTCTTTACCTTTGGGATGGAATGTTCTATATGTATGCATCAAGCACAGTTGTTCTAGGGTCTCATTTAAGTCCCTTATATCTTTGTTTAATTTCTGTTTAGAGGATCTGTCCAGCTCTGTAAGAGGAGTGCTAAAGTCTCCTGTTATCATGGTGTTACAGGATATCTTATTGCTCAGACTGAGTAAGGTCTGTTTCAAGAATCTGGGAGCATTCAAGTTGGGTGCATAAGTATTTAGAATTGAAACATCTTGTTGTTTTTTTCCCTTGACTAATATAATGACCATCTTTGTCTTTTTTGACTTTAGTTGCTTTAAATCCACATGTATCTGAAAATAAGATTGCAACTCCTCTTCTTCTGAATTTTGTTTGCCTAAAACATTGTCTTCCAACCCTTACCTCTCAGTTTTAATTTGTCTTTTGAAGCTAGGTGTGTTTCCTGCAGACAGCAAAGGGATGGCTTGTGTTTTTTAATCCAATCAGCCATCTATACCTCTTCAGTGGGGAATTCAAGCCATTAACACTTATTGAGATAATTGATAAGTGTGGTAGTGTTATATTCATCTTATTTCATGAGAGTCCATTGCTTAGTTTTATCTTTTTTTTTTTTTTTTCAGTTTTAGCTGGGGCTGGGCTTGAACCTGCCACCCCTGCCTTATGGGGCTGATGCCCTACTCCTTGAGGCACAGGCACCACCCTTAGTTTTATCTTTGGCATCATTGTGGAAGTTAGGTTCTGCCCTTTAATTTCTGAGTTCTTACTTTTCTTTTGATCCATTGTGATAGTCAGTGTGTAGAATAGGTTGAAGTATTTCCTGTAGAGCTGGTCTTGTGGTGAATTTCCTCAATGTTTGCATATCAATAAATGATTTGATTTCTCTGTCAATTTTAAAGCTTAACTTAGCTGGATATAGAATTCTGGGCTGGAAATTGTTCTGTTTAAGTAGATGAAAGGTAGATGACCATTGTCTTCTTGCTTGAAAAGTTTCATTAGAGAAGTCTGCAGTCACCCTGATGGAATTGCCCCTGTAGGTCAACTGAGGCTTACTCCTGGCAGCTTGCAGAATAATTTCTTTTGTCTTGACTTTGAACAGGTTCATCACAATGTGTCTTGGAGAAGCTCTGTTAGAATTAAGGTAACGTGGGGTCTGATATCCCTCTGAAAGGAGTGTGTCAGAATCTTTGGTGATATTTGGGAAGTTTTCATTTATAATATTCTCTAGTATGGTTTCCATTCCTCTGGGGCATTCTTCTTCCCTTTCGGGGATACCTATAACTCATATGTTTGAATGCTTCATAAAGTCCCATAATTCTGTCAGTGAGTGTTCTGCTTTTTATCTCTTCTTTTTTACCTTTTTAACTGTCTGAGTTATCTCAAGAGCTTTGTCCTTTACCTCTGAGATTCTTTCTTCTGCATGGTCTAATCTGTTGTTGATATTCTATTGCATCTTTAAGTTCCCTAATTGACTGCTTCAGTTCCTTTAGCTCTGGAATATCCTTTCTATATCCTTCATATCATTCATCTCTTATTTGATTCTGTTTTTGGATTTCCTTTTGGTTATTTTCCACTTTATCAGCAGTTTCCTTCATTGTTTCCATCATTTCCTCCATTGTTTTCATCATCTGTATTCTAAATTCCCTTCTGTCATTTCTACCATTTCTTTATAGGTGGAATCCTCTGCGGTAGGTACTTCACAGTCCTTTGGGGAGGGTTGCTCTGGACTGGTTTTTCATTTTGCCAGGATTTTTCTGCTGATTCTTCCTCATGAGTATTTTCTTTTATCTGTTTCCTTGTCCTAATTTTCCTTTCACTTCCTCCTGCTCTTTAAGTTACTGGTCTCTGGCCTAGGGTTTCAATGAGTCCCATTGTCCACTGCTTTTGTCCTCCTCATTGGGTCTAGAAGGCTCTTGCTGACTCCCTGTGCCCCCAAAGGGATGTTTTGGGGGCAGATCCCACCAGCCAGAGATGCCTGAATTCTTCTCTCCCCAGTCTCACTGTGCCCAGTAGCAAGGAAGCTGTTATTCAGCTGCTATCTTGCTCCTCCTTCACCTTTATTCTTTGAAGATTTCCACTATGCTATATTTTCTCATGCCTGAGATTTCAATAAAAGCTAGGGAGGAATGTCAGTAGGGGCCACACCTTTGTCTTTCTATATGGAGGCCTTCCTGGTGTTGACCTCCCTCAATTCAGTGCAAATGAACTGAGTAGGTGTTATTTATTTTGCATTGAGTTGCACTGACAACTTACTTTGAAATTATAAATTAGCTCTACTGGTGGGATTTGAGGATGCAATGTCTCACAGGAAGTTCTCAGCTCCCAGACATGGATCTCTGGGCTTCTTGCCTTGAAAGCGCAGCAGCAGGCATCATGGGAAGGTGAAGAGCTTCTCCAAGGATGATCCATCTAAGCCTGTCCACTTCACACCCTTCCTAGGATACAAGGCTGGCATGACCCACATGGTGTGGGAAGTCAATAGACCAGGATCCAAGGTGGACAAGAAAAAATCGTAGAGGCTGTGACCATTGTGGAGACACCACCCATGGTGGTTATAGGCATTGTGGGCTACATGGAAACTCCTTGAGGCCTCCAGACTTTTAAGACCATCTTTGCTGAGCATATCAGTGATGAGTGCAAAAGGCGCTTCTATAAGAACTGGCATAAATCTAAGAAGAAGGCCTTCACCAAATACTGCAAGAAATGGCAGGATGATGATGGCAAGAAACAGCTGGAGAAGTATTTCAGCAGCATGAAGAAGTACTGCCAAGTCATCCACATTATTGCCCCCACCCAGATGCGCCTGCTTCCTCTATGCCAGAAGAAAGCCCATCTGATGGAAATCCAGGTGAATGAAGGCACCATGGCTGAGAAGCTAGACTGGGCCCGGGAGAGGCTGGAGCAGCAGGTTCCTGTGAACCAAGTGTTTGGGCAGGATGAGATGATTGATATCATCGGGGTGACCAAGGGCAAAGGCTACAAAGGGGTGACCAGTCGTTGGCATACCAAGAAGCTGCCATGTAAGACCCACTGAGGACTGCGTAAGGTTGCCTATATTGGGGCATGGCATCCTGCCCGTGTGGCTTTCTCTGTGGCACGTGCTGGGCAGAAAGGCTACCATCACCACATGGAAATCAATAAAAAAATTTATAAGATTGGCCAAGGCTACCTTATCAAGGATGGCAAACTGATCAAGAACAATGCCTCTACTGATTATGACCTGTCTGACAAGAGCATTAATCCTCTGGGTGGTTGTGTCCACTATGGTGAAGTGACCAATGATTTTGTAATGCTGAAAGGCTGTGTGGTGGGAACCAAGAAGCGAGTGCTCACCCTCCGCAAGTCCTTGTTGGTACAGAGGAACCGGCGGGCTCTGGAGAAGATTGACCTTAAGTTCATTGACACCACCTCCAAGTTTGGCCATGGCCGCTTCCAGACTATGGAGGAGAAGAAAGCATTCATGGGACCACTTAAGAAAGACCGAATTGCTAAGGAGGAAGGAGCTTAATATCAGGAACAGATTGGACAGCTGGTGGGATCTCAATAAAAGTTGTTTTCTAATGACAAAAAAAAAAAAAGAAGAGAAGATAAAGGCAGAGATTGGTGTGATACCTACAAGGAATGCCAGGGATTGCTGACAGTCACCAGAAAGGAGGAAACAGACAGAATTCTCCAAAAGGAACCAATCCCAATAAATTTCTGTTGTTGTAAAGCCCCCAGTTGGTGGCACTTAGTTATAGCATCCCTCGGTGGCTTGCTTAAAATGATTCTCCAGGGGTTCCCTAACTGGATAGAGGCTCGGTTGCACACAGGTGCAACCAGCTCATTTGTACACCTTTTATGAGCTTTTCTCCCTTCCCTGTCTCACTTCCCCACTGCTCTACTGGAGTTTCCTGGATCACCTCTCTAGTAAACCACCGGCACCCAAGTCCTTGTCTGCTTTGGGGAGAACCCACACTGAGACCACAATATTCCATAGCACTCATTCCTTCATTAGCCCTCCTATTGCTGTCTATAAGGTAGGTAGTGCAGAGAATGGCTGTGGCCCAAATAATGGGCCTCCAAGGATATCCACAACCTAATTCTCAGACTCTATGAGTGTTCCCTTACATGGCAAAGGAGACTTTGCAGATGTGATTAAGTTAAGGATCTTGAGATGAACAGAGTGTTCTGGCTTATCTAAGTGAGCCTGATGTAATCACAAACATGCTTACAAAATGGAGGCAGGAAATCAGAGCAATAGTTGGAGAAGCTCATGTGACCACAAAAACAGAGGTTGGAGTAATGTAGCCATGAACCAAGAAATACCAGCAGCCTCTAGAAGCTGGAAAGAGTAAGGATGAATTCTCCCTTGGAGCCTGTAGGAGGAGCCAGCTCCACTGACATTTTGATTATAGCCCTGTAAGACTCACCTCAGACTTTTGATCTCTAGACCTATAAGATAGTAAATCTGTGTTGCCTTAAGCCACTAAATTTGTGATGATTTGGTACAGCACCAATAGGAAACTCATGCAGTGGTTAAGAGTACAAGTGTTAGAGATTGGGCACACCCAGGTCGAAGTTCTCAGTTCACTTTCTGACTGTGGACCTTGGACTTACCCTCTTGAAGGCTCTGTCTCCTTAGCTATAAAGTGAGGCTAATAATAGTCGTAACATTCTGATGCTGCTGTGGTATGAACCAAAGGAGGTAGTAGTAGTGCTGATAATTCATAGAATGTTTACGATAAGCCAGTCACTGTGCTCCACCTGTTGGAATATAAGGTCAAGTAAGACACAGTCCTTGCTTTTGAGAAATAAACTGCAATTCTGGTCTTTGAAGAGATCCTAGAAGCAAGCAATGACTGCAAAAAGGGGATTCCTGAGCCACTGTCCAAAACAGAACCATGGTGCTTCTTGGTGCCTTGGGCCACAATAGTTGGGGCCTCAGTCCTGCAGTCCGTCCATACTCCTCCGTGGTGCAAAGGCTCAGTGAGAATAGTAGTGGTAGTTGCTACACTACTGGTGGTTGTAGCTGCTATCTCCACAGCTCTGTTATCACCAGCACCTCTGCCTTGAACCTCCATGTGCTGGAGGCTGCTCAGTGTCCCATCTCAGAAGCCCTCCTCATTGCCCCAGAGTCACTCAAAAATGGCAGCCATTTCTAAAGCCCTAGAAAGCCTGCCTCAACTAGGGTAAGCCCTGTGGGTGGCACATGGGAAGGTGCCAGATGGACCTTTGAACTTCTCCTTCTCACTCTTCCTTCCTTCTTTGGTCAAACATCCACCTCCTCCCTGCCCAGTGAGCCTCAGATGTGACCCTTTAGAGAGCTGGGACTTGGAAACTGAACAGCAATGCTTGCCTTTAGTAATCTTATGAGATCTCTTGGCCTAGAAGCAGGAATGGGATAACGCACCAATGTTTCCATAAAAGGGGTTCTTTTTTTTTCTTTTTGAGACGGAGCCTCAAGCTGTCCCCCTGGGTAGAGTGCCATGGCATCACAGCTCACAGCAACCTCCAACTCCTGGGCTCAAGCGAGTCTCCTGCCTCAGCCTCCCAAGTAGCTGGGACTACAGGTGCCCGTCACAATGCCCAGCCATTTTTTGGTTGCAGCCATCATTGTTGTTTGGCGGGCCCGGGCTGGGGATTCGACCCTGCCACCTTAGGTGTATGTGGCTGGCGCCTTAGCCGCTTGAGCCACAGGCGCCAAGCCCATAAAAGGGATTCTAAAGCTATAAGTAGGAGGAAGCCCTCCTGTGTGAAATCAGAGAAGGCTCCATGGAAGAAGGACATTTGCACAGGGGGCATGCAGGGATGGGGCTAGGGGCTTTGGGGAGGGTAACACAGGAACCCAGGGAGGAGCAGTCCCATGTGACTTCCCATATGTCTGGTTATGAGAGGGGAGCCTTGTGAGCCCACCCTAATCCTCTTATACCCTAAGCCTTGGCCATACTCCATGATGGCAGTGGGGATCCTTCACAGGCCAGCAGCCCAGACAGGCAAGTGGTAAAGCCGGGTGTCAGGAAGAGGAGAATAGCCCAGACAGGTGTCTCCATTTTACCTGGGGTTGGTCTGGCTTGTGGGGCCACCATGGAGGTCTTTAGGAAGGGAATATACTGACTGGAGACCAGAGAGGAGGACTGAAATATGCCCAGGGCCTGGGCTCTTCTCATTCACCTCTGGTGGGACAGGCAATCAGCTTTCTGCAGGCGATTCAGCTGCAAGGGAAAGGCTTTGAAATTGACCCAGCAATTGGAGAAAGTCATCATAATGGAATACCTGGCATAGGTGAGTCCATCCTAGCATTGTTTTTATAGCAGTGAGCAATTGCAAATGACCTAAATGAATCATAGGAGGTACATTTAATAAATTATATCATATTCATACAATACTGGGCAGCCATCAATAAACTCATGTAGATCTGTTTTTATTTAGAAGACTTCTCAAGAGCCATTGTTAAGTGAATAAAGCAGTTTCAAAATTAGTTCATATAGCATATCCTGATTTTGTTTAAATAAATATGTTTATACGTATGTATTTACATAGGTGAATGGTTGATGAGCTATATACCAACATGTGTTAACAGTGACTATTTCTGGGTAGACAGAACTTTGCATGATTTCAATTATAACTATGGGCCAGGCATGGTGACTCATTTCTGTAATCCCAGCACTTTAGGAGGCCAAGGCAGGAAGATCATTTGAGGCTAGGACCTTGAGACCAGACTGGGCAACATAGCAAGCCCTATCTCTACAAAAAATTAAAGAAATTGGCTGAGTGTGGTGACACATACCTGTGGTCCCAGCCACTTGAGAGGCTGAGGCAGGAGGATTGATTGAGCCCAGGAGTTGAAGGCTGCAGTGAGCTAGGATTGTGCCACTGCACCCCAGCCTGGGCAACAGAGCAAGACCCTGCCTGGAAATAAATAAGTAGATAGATAAATAAATAAATACATAAATAATGATCGTTATGTTGTTTATCTATGTTGTTGAGTTGGGTTTTTCTTTTCCATTTAGAGAAAGATCGTTAACATATACTACTTTTGTGATTTTAAAAGGTAATGGTTTCTTTGCCTGTGTTTCCTCACCCATAATGGGATTTGACTTCCAATTTTGGTCCATGTGAGTTCCCCCAGGGAGAAACACTCACAGTGAGGGATCTTGAGTCCTGGGTTTTCAGGGTGTTTGGTCAGAACAACCCTCGGAGCCACGAGACAAAATCTCAGCTGTGGTTAAGGAGGGTCATTGCAGTCACTATGGTCTGAGGGACAAAGCCAGGCCATAAACATAGAGGGAGGCCCAAGAGGAGAAGGCAGAGGCTGGTAGGAGTCCAAAACACTTAAGGAAGGGGCAGGGCAGGGCAGGGCACAGCATGATCTTTGGTGAGAGCCCAGAAGTCTCCATTGTTGAGCCCAGGCAGCCTGGGGAACCAGGGTTTTATAGTGGCCATGCAGGCCTGGGCACAAAGAGATGTTCAGCAATATTTGTTTGTTTGTTTTTTGAGACAGAGCCTCAAGCTGTCCCCCTGGGTAGAGTGCCATGGCATTACAGCTCACAGCAACCTCCAACTCCTGGGCTCAAGCAAGTCTCTTGCCTCCGCCTCCCAAGTAGCTGGGACCACAGGCGCCCGCCACAA
>CAUYTI010050206.1:0-31662 GCA_963575145.1 Galago senegalensis | reverse complement strand
CCCCCCCCCCCCAAAATGGCCAGACGTTGTGGTGGGCACCTGTAGTCCCAGCTACTTGGGAGGCTGAGGCAGGAGACTCGCTTGAGCCCAGGAGTTGGAGGTTGCTGTGAGCAGTGAAGCCATAGCACTCTACCCAGGGGGACAGCTTGAGGCTCCATCTCAAAAAAAAAAAGATTTTTTTCTTTCATTTTAAGAGAATTGAAGTCAAAGTAACGATCGCATTTTGGTTGAAAACCTGGTAGCGTGAGTTATCTAACAAATGAAGAATGTGAAGCGCCGTGAACACACCTGCAGACCGTGAAGATGCTCTTTAAGCAGAGAGATGACCCAGGGGGAGTGGATGAGACACAAGAACTGAAGGCCGGCGGTGCTCCGGGGGCGGGCCATCCTCAGAGCCTCTCACCGCTGCCTTGCACAGGGGCTACAGGCTTCTCTGGCATTACGATTCAATTAAATAAGCGTTTCTCTTATGGCCTTGTGTGGGGCTGGAGCTTCTGTTAGGTCCTGTGAGGGCTCCCAAAGAAGTACATGACAGTATATGACGTTTGAAACAGCCAAGGCACCTTGGGAAACATTCGCAGTCACGTGGCTGTTGTAGCTTTCATCTGCCTTAGGCAGAGGGGCAGCCATGGCCACTGCAGTGCCTGGTCTCAGGAGCAAGACTCACAGACTAAAGATAAGAGCGGAAAGGCTGAGAGGCACCATGGAGACTTTACAAACCGTTTCCGTAAGTCCATTAATTACTAATGTGCTGCTCACACATTTGGTCATTCATTTTGTTCAACAGATATTCATTTGGTCCCTACTCTGTGCTAGGCATGTCAGGACACATCGCACAGCCGGCCCAACTTCCAGGAGCTTGCAGACAAGGGCATTGGCAGGAGGTAAACTGAGGACTAGGTCTTACGAATTGTAGTGGGGAGCTGGTGAGGTCCAGCTTTCACATGCAAAAGGAGACCTTTCTTTCCTGTGATGGACTCTTGATCCACAAGCTCCTTCGTCTTTACAACAATGCCTAAAAAGAAGACCAGGAGAGGGGACACGGTGGGTTTGAATTTCAGCTTTGCAGCCTCCCAGGTATGTGAACTTGGTCCAGGTTTTAGACCATCTGTGTTCCAGTTTCTTTAGCTTCAATAGAGAGTAAATACAGAACCTAACTCTCAGAGTGGTGACGAAGATTTGTTAGTTAATATGCACAGAAGGGCTGGGTGAGGTGGATTACACCTGTAGTCCAGCACCTTGTTTTTTGGTTTGTTTATTTGTTTTGAATGTTTGTTGTTTTGAGACAGAATGTCACTCTGTGCTCTGGGTAGAGTGCTGTGGCATCATAGCTCACAACAACCTCAAACTCTTGGGCTCAAGCGATCCTCCTGCCTCAGCCTCCCAAGTATCTGGGACTATAGGTGCCCACCACAACACCTGGCTAGTTTTTCTACATTTAGTAGAGACAGGGGTCTTACTATTGCTCAGGCTGGTCTCAAACTCCTGTGCTCAAGTAATTATCATGACTTGGCCTCCAAGAGTGCCAGGATTACAGGTAGGAAGGCTGAGTGAGAGGATTGCTTGAGGCCAGGTGTTCCAGACCAGCCCGAGCCAAAGTGAGACTGCCCCCTCCAATTCCTACTTCCATCTCTACAAAAGAATAGAAATACTAGCCAGGCCTGCTGGCAGGTTCCTGCAGTTCCAGTCACGTGGGAGACTAAGAGCAGGAGGGTCCCTTTGACCAGGAGGAGTTTGAGATTGCAGTGAGATGTGATGACACCACTGCACTCTAGCCTAGGCAGCAGAGCCAGACCCTATTTAAGAAAACACAAAAAGCTGATACAATATACATGTGGAGCTCAGCAGGAGCTAGGAGGTCTGGCTCCTAGTAAGCACTGTGTTGTGTTTACATTTAATTGTTTCAGATTTAAAGAAATCTTTCCAACTTCAACATTCAAAACTAAAATTAATTTGTTAAAATTAATGTTTAGGCACCATTACAATCTAAAATTATATCATCTAATCAATTTCAATTCAATTTCATTCATTTGGTCAAGAGGGAATTGAGATACATTTTATTAATAATATGTTTGTCATGACCTGGGGAAAAGCTTCCTGTATGGAGGGGTCTCCAAGTAGCACACACAGTGAACGCCCCTGACCACACAAAGACTCTTCTTAGGGCTGTGCTGGGCGTGTTGTCCGTGTTACTGATCGGAACGTCTGATCTACAGATGTGAAATGCAGGAAGTTCTGAGAACCTAACTCTCAGGGAATTATTTATAACTCACGTCTATGCCACTGAAGGAGGATGTATTTACCTGGTTTACTGCAGAAATGTTAATATGTATAGAGGACTTGAATATTTTATGGCAACAACTCACTTATCTCTTCCTCCTGAGAAAGAAACACATAGATTTTCTAAATTTGGACTTGGCCTTGTGCTGTTTTGACCGATGGTATATGAGGGGAGCGGATGAGAGCAGATGCTTTAAATGTTGCTGGTGAGATTTAAGTTTGGCTGACCTTTGACCTTCCTATTACTCACCATTCCAAAACCTGCCTCAGGGAATCTGCAGTCCTGAAGAATGTGAAGAAGTGCAGAACAGCCTCCCCAGACTTCAGTCTGACCCACAGAACCGTGATGAGGAAAAAAACGACTGCCTTGTAAGCTGTTGGGTTTGGGAATGGTTTGCTATGAGGAATTATTGAAGTGATAAATGTTGGATACCATGTAGTGTACAGTAATGGCCCAGAAACTCTTTATATAAAATTCAAAACTCAAAATGGGAATAACAGCAGTCATAGTAAAAACAAAAAAATAAGAAGACTATCCCCTCTGAACTGGATCGGAGTTCAAGAATAATGTATGCTGGAATTTTTTTTTTTTTTTTGAGACAGAGCATCAAGCTGTCCCCCTGGGTAGAGTGCCGTGGCATTATAGCTCACAGCAACCTCTAACTCCTGGGCTCAAGCCAGTCTCCTGCCTCAGCCTCCCAAGTAGCTGGGACCACAGGCGCCTGCCACAACGCCCGGCTATTTTTTGGTTGTAGCCGTCATTGTTGTTTGGCGGATCCGGGCTGGGGATTCGAACCCGCCACCTTAGGTGTACGTGGCTGGCACCCTAGCCGGTTGAGCTATAGGCGCCAAGCCATTTTTTTTTTTTTTTTTGACACAAGAGTCTCACTTTGATACCCTAGGTAGAGTGCCATGGCTCACAGCAACCTCAAACTCCTGGACTCAAGCTATCCTCCTGCTTTAGACTTCCAAATAGCTATGACTTCAGGCACCTGCCACAATGCCCAGCTGGTTTTTCCACTTTTAGTAGAGACGGGGTCTAGCTCTTGCTTAAGCTGGTCTGGAATTCCTGAGCTCAGGGATCTATGTGCCTTGGCCTCCCAGAGTGCTGGGAATATAGGCGTGAGCTACATGTGGCCTGGGAAAAATTTTTTTTTAAGAACAATATAGGCTGGTTGCAGTGGCACATGCCAGTAGTCCCAGCAACCAGAGAGGCTAAGGCAAGCTTGAGTTTCAGAGTTTGGGACCAGTTTGAGTAACACAGTGAGACTCTCATCTCTAAACGAAAACAAAAACAAACCAAAAATAGTTACAGAATTCTCGCACATTCATTAAGAAGAATCTTATTTATGCTGAAAATATCCAGGAGGCATCCTGCTTACACACTAGGTCTTGTTGAGTTCCTAAAGAATTGTTAATACTATGGTTAGGTCTATTTTTTTTTTTTGTTATCTTATCCCCATTTCTCAAAATCTGTTTATAAACCAGAGTTCATTGGTTTGCCAATGCTAATGTCAATGGTGTGTGACTTTGTTTACTCTTTTGATACCAGTGTTCAGGTGAATCAAGAAAAATATAAGGGCAATGCAGCCCACTGGAGGGAGGGCCTTACAAAGGGCAGTCCAGCCCACTGGCGGGTGGGCCTCATACCTTCTCTTCCACAGGGCTTACGGTGGGGAGAGTCCTCACACAGCCGCACTTGGTTTTCTCAGCCCTCTGAGATGTCTCCAGTCACCACAGGGAAACTGAAGCTCTGAGAGTGTTCAGGGAGTGGTGAGCAAAGCCTTGAAGGCAGAGCAGCCATTAGCACACACCACATTGCCAGGAGACAGAGTGAACCGGGGACACAGAAACTCCACTTCTGAACGGTCAGGAAATCACAAAGGGAACCTTCCCCAGACCCCACCTGTAAAATTTCTATCTCATGAACTTGACTATGGGAGCCAGTCTTTTGGGAGGAGGTAAGTTAGTGTCAGTAAGGATATTATCAGCTTGGGTGTAGGGGTCTGATTGTGGAGGTGAGGGAAGACTGGGTTTGAGCAGCCAGTCCTGGTGTGGCCGTTACACAGGGGGGTGTCTGACCTGTGATGCTCCCACTTAAAACCACTCAGCTTTTCAATGGTGTGAAAGTGATACACGTTCGGTAGACACCAACTTCATGTACCCATACAACAATTTGGTTAATCACTTTCAGTGCAGTATTCAGTAAATTACACAAAATATTCACCACTTTATTATGAACAAAGTCTTTCTGTTACATGGTTTTGCACAAATAAAGGCTAAGGTAAGTGTGTGTACGTTTAGGGTAAGCCTGGCTAAACTCTGATGTTCCATGGCTGTGGTATATAGAAAGCAATATGAAAACCCTCACAAGGTGATAGCAACAACCTACTGTTTGTAGTCAAACGATATGGATTTATTTCCTGACTACCTTGATTACTTGCTGTGTGACCACAGACAAATCATTCAACCTCTCTGTACCTAGGTTTCTTATAAGTTTACTAAGTAAAGTCTACGGGTTCTGACCATTCATTGATCGATTGCACCATGATTTCTGTTGTATGGCGGGGCTGCTGGTCATCCCTGCTGTTCATTCTGTTTTGTTCATCACTAGAATTCCCAGCTACAGAAGACATTCCTCAGCCTCCCTGCTCACCGATGGGACATGATGGGAAGTGATGTGTACAACTGCTGGGCTGTGCCTTTAGAAGCAAAAAGCATGCTTTTCTTTTCCTTTCTTTCTTGCAGCCATTAGTTGTTTGGCGGGTCCAGGGCTGGATTCGAACCCACCACCTTAGGTGTATGTGGCTGGCACCTTAGCCGCTTGAGCCACAGGTGCCGAGCCCAGGCTGGTCTTAAACTCCTGAGCTCAAGAGATCCTCCCACCTCAGCCTCCCAGAGCATTGGAATTACAGGTGTGAGCCACTGCACCTGGCCCTTAGTGATTATTGTGTGGAGCAGAGTTCCCTGCTAGCTTGGTTTGCTCACCGATAGACTATGATGAGAGAGCACAGTGAGATTCTACCTTATTTAAGCATTGAATGTCGGGGTCTCTTTTCGACCTCTACCCTACCCTAACTGATACTGGTCTTATATGTTCCTAGTCATAGCAAAGCTACTTTTTAAACCTCTGCTAGAATCTTGGAGAAAGAGGTGAGAGAGCGTGTCGTTTCCTTTCTGAGTCTTCTGGAATCCTGTCTCACCCTTTTGTAGAGCACCTAAATTTGATTCCGTCTGTGTTGATTTCCTGAGGACTGGGGGTGTGCTTACCCCATCCCCCGCTAGCCTTCTGTGGACTCCAACTATCATTTTTGGTCTCCTTGAGGATGCTAAGTTAAGAAGCTCAATATAAATATTAAATGAACTGAATACACAATGTCTCCGGAGATGGTTTTATCATTTTTTTTTCCAGAAGACCCAAATTCCAACTAGCGGCATTCATCACACGGACCACATTTATTATAAAGTCCATTAGGACAGGCGCACTCTCCTCCCCCTGCACGGCCTCTCTCAGTGGTTAATTTAACAATGACAAAGTCTTCACTTCTTTCCATCTCTAATTCGGTAAATGTGTCCTCTGAACTTGCAATTCCTCCGCGTCAACCCAACAAATATTTCCCTCGTGCCTTAGGAGGCGTTTTGGGCTAGGCATTATGTTAGATGCTAGAAAATAGCCGTGAACAGGAAAAAAGGATCTGGCTTCCTATGTAGCTTATGGTGTAATCAGGAGAAAGATCAATGAACAAGTAATTACATAACTGAGGAACGCTAAGAAATGGAAAGCACTTAAAATACTTGTTATAATGTTTATTGATTGAATAATTGAAGAAAAATGAATTGACCACTAACCACCCTCCCTCCGAGCCTCCCAGGGAGACCTGGAATGCTCCCTGTCCCGCCTCCTCACTGCTGTGGGTTTACACCAGAAGGTGGATAATTAATCAGCTAGCAGGAAAGGCTCACGGTTAACACACCTGGAAAAGGACCGGAAAGGAACTTAGCAAAATGAAAACACAGTCGT
Source organism: Galago senegalensis (assembly GCA_963575145.1). Lineage (NCBI taxonomy): Eukaryota > Metazoa > Chordata > Mammalia > Primates > Galagidae > Galago > Galago senegalensis. Next base: position 25,361 of record CAUYTI010050206.1, on the reverse strand, counting down.
GGAACAAATGATGGTGTTTTTGCTCAATCACAGACTGCGTATGCGGTGGTGGCCTCCCAAAATTATAGTGAAGCTGAAAACTCCCCATGCCTAGCGCCCCGCAGCTGTCACAGGGTTGTAGCACAATGCATTACCCAACGGTCTGCGAAGATGGAGGGGCAAACGAGTCTACCGTGTCGCCAGCTGTGTAAAAGTACAGCCTGTACCATTATGTACAGGACCTGATACACGCTAACGATAGTTAACTACTATCGGTGGTTTATATAAATACCAGACTATGCTTTCTATTGTTATTTTAGAGTGTACCCTTCTACTTATTAAAGAAAGTTAACTGTAAAACAACCTCAGCAGGTCTGTAGGGAGACATCCATGACGAAGGCCTGGTTATCACAGCGACAGTGCCAGGCCCATTGTTGCCTCTGAAGACCTTCCAGGGGGACAGGACGTGGAGGCGGGAGGCAGTGATGCTGATGGCCCTGACCCTGCGGAGGCCTGGGCTGATGCATGTGCTCATGTCTTAGTTTTTAACAAAAAATATTAAAAAGTAAAATAAACAAATAAATTAATTAAAATTTTGAAAATAGAAAAAACAACTTATGGAATAAGGATACACGTACAAAGAAAGAAAGCGTTTCTGTGCAGTTGTACCCTCCACGTTGTCGTGAATGTGTTTTAAGCAAAGTGTTCAGACACATAAATGCTGACCTGTGTGTTACAACTGTCAGCTTTCAGGACGGGAGCATGGCGTACAGGTGTGCAGCCCAGGAGCTGGAGGCCGCCCAGCGAGGTGTACAGTGGGCTGCACGGCCAGGTGTGCAGTGGGCCGCACGGCCAGGTGTGCAGTGGGCCACACAACCAGGTGTACAGTGGGCCGCACAACCAGGCGTGCAGTGGGCCACAGCCAGGTGTGCAGTGGGCTGCACGGCCAGGTGTGCAGTGGGCCGCACAGCCAGGTGTGCAGTGGGCCGCACAGCCAGGTGTGCAGTGGGCCACAGCCAGGTGTGCAGTGGGCCGCACAACCAGATGTGCAGTGGGCCACACAACCAGGTGTGCAGTGGGCCACAGCCAGGTGTGCAGTGGGCCGCACGGCCAGGTGTGCAGTGGGCCACGGCCAGGTGTGCAGTGGGCCACAGCCAGGTGTGCAGTGGGCCGCACAACCAGGTGTGCAGTGGGCCACATGGCCAGGTGTGCAGTGGGCCACAGCCAGGTGTGCAGTGGGCCACACGGCCAGGTGTGCAGTGGGCCACAGCCAGGTGTGCAGTGGGCCACGGCCAGGTGTGCAGTGGCCAGATGGCCAGGTATGCTGTGGCTGGACGGCCAGGATGTTTGCACAGTGACACCATCATCTATCAACTCATTCCTGTCATTAAATGACGAACGACTTTAGTCGCATTTTGCTGGAGAGATGTGACTTACTTCATTCTTTTCCTTGTTAGGAAAATATTGATTGTACAATATATTAAAACTAGAGGGAAAGGGCCTATTTGTCTGTGTACGTGCACACACTAACCTTCTTTCTCACTTCCCAAGCGAAGCAAGGCTGCGTTTCATGTGCACCTACCAATCTCTCGGCAGGGGCTACTGTGATCGCCGGATGGCATTTTCCTTTCCTCTAGCGCAATGCAGACAGTGGTGACATATGATTTCTGGTGTTTGGTCTATAGAGACTCGGGTTTTCTGTTTTGGCAAACAACTTGGAGTTTTAAATATTATTTTCATTTGGTACTCACAGCTAGTGGTTATCTTTGAAGGCCTTTTTCATAATATCACTGATCGTCCTTGAAAATGCCTGGCTGAAGAGGTCAGATAGTGGAGTGATAATTGATCAAAGGAAGAGGAAGTCGCTTGGGACACAAGGTGAAAGGTGTTGCTACTGAGACAGATTACTGTCGGACAGGCTGGTCCTCAGACGCAGTTTCTGCCCAGGGAAAACCATATTGTTCGCGTTACCTAGTGCTGCAGAAGAAGCCAATCAAACACTTAGTCATTTAAAACAGTCATATTTTTGCCCATGGTTCTCCAATCTGGGCAGGGCTTGGCGGGGACAGCTCATCTCTGCTCCACATGATCCTGGCTGGGATGAGCCAGCTGGGCTAGAGGGGCTGCCATGGCTTCCTGGCCGTTCCTGGGGCAGTCAGACATGAAGCACAGTCGGAGGGGCTGGAATGGCCAGGGATGGCCAAACCTGTTTCTGTTTGTGTGGGTTCACTGTCCAGCAGGGTCCATGAACTCTTTTTATTTTGTGGTATCTCAGGGCTCCCAAGAAAGTGAAAATAGAAGCTTTAGTGCATAGAAAGCTTAGCACAGTGTTACATTACTCTGCTCCAATCTCTTGGTCAAAGTATGTCTCAAGGCCATCCAAGATTCATGGGTAAGGGGAAGATTGTCCACCAGAAGCACACTTGTGCAGTGGCAGGTGCGATGGCCGGTGACTGTCTTTGCATATCATCTCCTAAGCACCCCATGCCTGTCAGTAAAATCCACTGGAAATGAGCATTCATGAGGAGGGGGGAGATTAATGCCACGCATGGTGTTAGGTAGGAGACATTCAACTTTAAGATTGTTGTTACTGGCTCGGTGCCTATAGCTCAACCAGCTAAGGCACCAGCCACGTACACCTAAGGTGGTGGGTTCGAATCCCCAGCCCGGACCCGCCAAACAACAATGACGGCTGCAACCAAAAAAAAAAAAAAAAAAAATAGCCGGGCGTTGTGGCGGGCACCTGTGGTCCCAGCTACTTGGGAGGCGGAGGCAAGAGACTCGCTTGAGCCCAGGAGTTGGAGGTTGTTGTGAGCTGTAATGCCACAGCGCTCTACCCAGGGGGACAGCTTGAGGCTCTTTCTCAAAAAAAAAAAAAAAAAAGATTGTTGTTACTATAACTACAAAGTTCAAAACGTGTTAACCTTATTAAGTTAATATCCCATTAATTATTTGATTCTCACATCAACCTGCAAGGTTATATCTTAACTTACAACCGAAAACATCAAAGCTTTTCCCCTCTGTCTTACTTTCTCATTTAACTAATATTTTCTTTTAGAACTTATATGTATTTATATGCTTATTCAATTTTTTTACCCTTTTTTGGTTGATCATAGGTATACTTAAAAACTGTCCCGATTCTGGGGGGCAGACATAAAGGTAAATATATGCCTTGACACATAAATCTCTTACTATTTATCTGTCTTTCAGGCTCAGGGAGGTTCAGTGACTTGGTCGAGATTATATGCTTAACGCAAAACAGAACCTAACTCGGTACTCAACTTTTCCAGGCCTGAGACAGCCGCAAAAATACAATCTTAACTGTATTTTCCATTTTAGGTCTCCTTAAGCCTTTAGGTCACACAAGGCTCATGTGATTAACACAGAAAAAATGGAATATAGCAAAGAATTTTATATACAAATATTTTTATTCAGTATAGTCAGCTAGTTGATTAGTAGATCTCTTGAATTTATTTTAACTTATCTAAATAAAAATCTTAGCTGTGCTAAGTTTCCGTGTCCCTTGACCAACATTTCCCCAACCCTATGCCCTCCCAACCTCTCGTGATCCCTATTTCATTCACTTCTGTGAGTTCAGCTTTTTAAGATCCCACGTGTAAGTGACGCCCTGTGGGATCTGTCCTTCGGTGCCTCATTTCACTCACCACGTCGCACCCCCCAGGCTCATCCTTGCTATTGCAAATAACAGGGTTTCTTTCTTTTTTCAGGCCGAGTAGTATTCCTGCAGTGTGTATTCCCACATCTGCTTTATCCATCATCAGCTGATGGACACATAGGTTGATTCCGTATCTTGGATATTGTGGACAAGGCTTTGGGGAACACGGGAGTGCAGGGGTATCTCTTCAACTTACCGATTTTATTTCCTTCGTACATACACCCAGTAGTGAGTTGTACTTTTGATTGTTTTCAGATTAGTATGAGTTACTATGCTTGCGTTTGTTAGGTAAAGTCCCTGTTGTAGTTGTGTCCCACACCCAGGAGGTGTGCCACGTACACACGGTGCCCATGAGGTGGGAGCTCCCCAATCCTCCCTTCTCCTGTGCCCCACTCCCCAACTTGAATTAAATCCAGTTTTTCTTTTATGTGGCATGTGCTAGTCCGTCTGCAGGTTTCTTATTAGTATTGAGTACATTGGATGCCTGCTTTTCCATTCTTGTGATACCTTGCTAAGAAGAACGTGTTTCAGCTCCATCCTAGTTAATACAAAAGATGTAAACTCTCCATCTTTTTTATGGCTGAATAGTACTTTAATTTTTTTGAAATACCCCCATACCATTCTCTAACTGGCTATCCTAATTTAGCTCACACTCCCAATGGTATGTAAGGTTCCCTCTTCTCCACATCCTTGCCAATAGTTATTATCAACCATCTTTTTGCTAACAGCCATTCTAATGGTGCAGGTGGCATCTCATTGTGGCTTTAATTTATATTTTTCTAGTAATTAGTGATTTTTGAGCCTCTTCTTCATTTACCTATGGGCCATTTGTGTCTTCTTTTGAGAAATAACTATTCAAATTCTTTGCCCTTTTTTTTTTTTTTTGCAGTTTTTGGCCGGGGCTGGGTTTGAACCCACCACCTCTGGCATATAGGGCTGGCACCTTACTCCTCTGAGGTACAGGTGCCGCCCTTCTTTGCCCATTTTCTTTTATCAGGTTGTTTTCTTACTGTTGAGTTGTTTTGAGTTCCTTATACTTTTTGGATTTTAACCTCTCATGAGATATATAACAAATAACAGAGAGGTGATATCTTATTTCAACTTCAGTTTACTGGAGTTCCATTCAGTAACTCTTCATTAGTGATCGCCTGTGGCTGGTGCTGACAAGTGTGCGTGGGGCACATCAATGAACCAAACGGGCACTTCTGCCCTTCACCAACTTCCTTTCTACAGGTGGCATTTAGTGAACAGAAAAAACAGATCATTTTATTGCAGGAAGAAGCATTTGTTGATGTGGTTGTACAGGAAACTGAGCAAAAGCTTGAAAGGACGATTTTATGGCATTGATTTAAAAAAATTGTCAAAGGAAAATTGAACTCTGTTTTTCTTCCTTGATTAGGAGTCTGTGTGAGTGTTACCCTGGCACCGTCCCTCTCAGCCTGTGAACTCCTCTGGCACTGAATCCCAGCCATGAGGTCTGTGCAGATTCCCGGTTCCTGCACTGACGAGTTCTCCAGTCCCTGCTGTCGCTCCTCTCCATGTAGGCAGAGGTGAAGACAGACTTCCGAAGTTGCAGGCCTGGCTGTTCAGCTTATTCTTACCCTTCAGAACTGAACACAGATACAGACTTAGACCCAATAAACCTCCACGTGGAGCCACAGGCCCGCCATTTAACGGCTACCGCCTATCATGACACGGCTTAATTTATCACCTTTTGGCTACTGTTTTTTACTCATTATAAAATTAGAAGAGCAAATGCAATTAGCTATTCAAATGTGGGACAAGCAAAAATTGTTGCATAAAGATAATGATGGCATCTAAACTGAAGCCATCCTGGTAAGAGGCCCCACCATTGGAGAGCTCAAATTCTCGCTCACTGTGTGATGTGTGTGAGATGAAGTTTGCTCACTACTGAAGAGTGTCAGGCTGTGACACGGACAGTCTCATACACTGACAAGATTGAAATAGGCAGATTTGAGCACCACCTTTGTGAGAATGGTTAGTGGTCCCAAAGTTCTTAAAATTCAGCTCCAGTGGCTGAATAGATATTTTAAAATGGCAGGGAAAAGGCCAGGACAGCATTAAGACAAAGCCAAAGGCAAGACCGGAGGCCCAAGCTGAAGGACACAGCGGGAAGCTGCGCGTTTGATGTGGATGGCGAACCAGGTGCTTGAAAATGAGACCTCATTGACTCCTCTCGATGACACAGGTTCACGGATTTGAATGTTGAATGAAACACAAGAACCATAAGCAACTTTCTCATGGACACATGCTCTGAAGGAAAAGCCTTTTGTCTAACTTTAGAGCTTAACGAATCTACACTTAAATTGATTAAAGTCAAATGGCACTGAATTCAATTAAATTGAACATTTTCCAGGTCTTCCCAGTTTTTTTCATAAGGCTTGAAGCAATGAATTCAAAGCAATGTGCTTGGAATTAGAGACACCTGAGTTTGAACCCTGACGCTGCCATTTCCTTCTGGTGACACTCTGAGTCGGTCAATTTCCCGTCCTCAGAACAGGAAGGATGATGCCTCTGGACACAAGGCCTATGGGCGTGACCCAGATGCCTCGGTGAATGGCCTCATTGAGTGCTGGGTCCAGACAAAGCTGTGTGTAAATAAGGCATGTTGAACAAGGCATGGTTGTTATTCCTACTCTGTCTGGGGCTGGAAACAATGGAAGAACGTCAACAGTTATCCAAGTCTGCTTCTTAGGCTCAAGAAGGAACTTGAAATAGCTTTCTAAATGAGGTTTGGGAATTCTTTGTGGATTTCAATTACCCATCCTGTCGCTGGACCTCATTAGCACACGTAATTGAAACCTGGCTCTGTGTAATAAGGACGGCAGCCCCGCCAGCTCTGAGCGGATGCTTTGGGGGCATCACTCTCATCCTCACACACACCCCAGACACGGGCAAGGGGTGGGAGGACGGACCCGCCCTCGCTCCGAGTCCTGTGAGAGCCACCGTCCCGGGGGCTGTTTCCTACCCTCTATTTGCTGTGTGTGCCGGACAGCGCGGGTGATGACCTTACAGAATCCTCAATGTTGCTTCTTAAAACAGGACTTCTCCATGGGGGAGGGATAGTGTCACCAAAGGGTGAAAATCAGTCCTTAGGGGGTGAAAAAAATCATATTACAATGGTTTGTGGCCTTCACAAAAACACACTCATGGTATATCTGTGGTATTAAAATTTCACGGGGCACAGACCGATGATCAGGAAAAAAAAAGATGACTGGAAAGAGTCTTTAAGGGTCTCAATGGAGAAAAGCTGGTTCCATGACTCCACCTTTGAGGGTGTTAAAATTGCTCAGCTTAACTCTGGACTCCAGGACCAAGGGAGAAGACACAACTATTGTGGGCCACAGCAGGTGGGGAGGTCCCGGCTCATCGTGGGAGGCTGCCGGTGGCTTGTAGCTTGTGCCTTGGTAGCTTGTCACGCAGGGGTATTGTTTTCTGAGCCCCGACATTATCATTGTCACTGTCATGGTCATCCTGCTCGTTTTTCCCTGAGTGTCAGGCCTGAGGTGCGCTGAGAGGGAGAAATTTGTATAGAGGTCAGCACTGGGGTGGCAAATGATGACAGCACTTTACTGGATTTTTGGTCTTGTCCGAGGGCCACTTTGAGACTCCAGCTGTGTCAGGGCCACCTCTAGGAGTCAGCACCATCAAGACCAAGATCAGGAACTGAAGGGCTGCAACTTTCCACAGCCACTTACCCCATCAGCACCGTACCAGGACTTGCTGTAGAGTACCTGGTCCCCCCCACTGAGGGAAGGCAGTGGTCACCAGCAGAGCGCTGTCCCTGGTGGACACCTGCAGGTGGGAGTCTCTCTGCCCCAGCCCTGAGTCTCAGCCTGGAACAGCCACCAGGCAGAAGGCAAGTTTCCCAGGATGGTCTGACCTGGCTTGACCCCGTCTTTCCCCTCCTCTCCATCCTCCTTCTATGGTGGTAAAAGGGATCACCTGGGTACACAGAATCCCTACCCCAGATCCCTAAAGTGTGACTGAGCTAATAATAAAAACTCACTGGAAACCGGGCACAGCTGGCACTTATATGTCCAGCTGCTCAGGAAGGAGAGGCGGAAGGGTCTCTCGAGCCCAGGGACCTCCATCCAGGCTGCAGTGGCCTTGATTACACCTGGGAATGGCCACTGCACTCCAGCCTGGGCATGATAGTGAGATTCCATCTCTGAGAAAACAAAGTAAAAATCTCACTGGAAAAGAATTTTAAAAATTCTAAAAGCTCCGTGTTTTTTCTAGGTCCTAAAAGAGGAGTAAATATTGAATGAGTCTGACATTACAAATATTTATGTACCCACCTTATAGGCCACGGAGAAAAAAAATTTTTTTTGTCTTCCAGTGGTTGTGACCTTATGGCAACATGTCCAGGAAGAGGGACAGGGCCATTTGAAATCAGATTGTCTTAGAGGGATGAAACTAAGGCTTACAACATGGACAGCTGCATGAGACACAAACAGGGGACTGATAGGAAAATAAATCTCTGAGTTCTTATTTCCAAAAGCTGGAGCCTTGGCCTGCAAATCTCAGGCTACGAAGAGAAATGATGAATTTTGTAAGAAGAAATATGGGTTTAGATTTAACTATTGGAAAAGGAGGGCAGAAACACATCAAAAGGGGACCCCTGGAGTGAGAAGCATTGAAGATGAATTCTTCCCAGGACTGTGAGCGCCAGATTTTGACACATTCTGCAGCTGATACCCAGTGAGCCTTCAGGATATGGAACTGGTATTTTCCATTTTTTTTTTTTTTTTTAGTATATAAAACTAATTTAGTGGGGGAAAGAGGGCTAATTACTACATTAAAACTCTTCTTTAGATTTTAAAAATTCCAAATAACTTTACCTAGTGAAAGTTCTCAAAATTCTTGCTTCAAAAAATAAATCAGGCCTTGGGTGGGGGTGGGGGGCTGTAATCTCTGGTACTCAGGAGGCTGAGGCAGCTTCAAACTCCTTGAGCCCAGGAGTTTGAAGCTGCAGTGAGCTGTGATGACAGCACTGCACTCTAGCTTGGACAATAGAAAGAGACCCTGTCTCAAAATCATAATAGCCATTATACATATGATTATTAATAATATTTTCATGATTCTGGAAGGCCTTTTCATAGCTATTTCACTTTGAAAACAATAGTATCAGCTTACTATACTCACTGATAACTTGTGACTTGGCCTATCTACGGGAATCAGCCAATGACTGAAAACAGGTTCTGCAAATCATTCTTTTTCCCAGTGAGGTGTTCAAACACCAATTTTTAATGCAAATCCTCCCTTTAAAATCAAATGAAAGTTGATAGGGCCCAGTGTAGGGACCCACCCAAAAAGAACCATCCCACCTAGGAGAGAACTTCCTGCCCAGAAAGGAAAGAGGCAGCCCACACCCATCCTGAACTGCAGGAAGCAGTCAAAGAGACACCACGCCCATCACTCCACCTCCTCATAATAGACTAAAAAGACAAGATGGAACAAATGGAGCAGATCCTGCCCAGGAAAGAAGGCCTGCCCAGAAGGAATGAATGCATGAACCTTCTGCCCAGGAAGGAAGAACCGTGTCAACCCCTACCCTTCTGAACTCTTACATTCCCACTTGCCTTAACCCACGTGCTCACTTCTTTTTCAGACTCAGTTCTCTCGCTCGGCAGTGAATAAAGGCCACGCTGCCCACACAGACCCTGGACACAGCATCCTTTCGTTCATGTCTTGGAAATAATCTCTCATTTTCAGTCCTTTACTCCTCAAAAGTTTACAATGAAATAAAAATACCCAGCAGGACCTCTGACTGCCCATCTCTTAGTGAATTTGTGGAGTCTGAAGAAAGCCCCTCTCCTTTAGGATGCACATAATGACGGTTTGGGGACATGCCACCCCCAAACATGGCGCTTTGGTACCTGAGAATGCAGGCTGTAAAACGTGGGAAGGTGACTCTCTGACCCTCTTCTCTGAAGACCCACAGGGGACAGGTATCCTGGCCTATAACCCCCAGGGCACAGAGACCAAGAAGAATCTGAACAGACCGGCTCTGCTGTGGTGTTCCCCTCCAGTTTATTATAATTGGGTAACACCCTTTGGTTTCCAGTCATACTTGTGCACAACTGTCCCTGAAAACACAGATTGACCTGTTCCTTTGGGTCTTCATCTGCAGAGGCTCCTGTGTCCCCCAGTACTTAGACTAAATAAATGTGTATGCTTCTCTCTTACTATTCTGTCTTTTGTTACAGGGGTCTTAGCCATGAACCTCATGATGGGCAAGGAAAAGATGTTCCTACTTCTCCCCGACAAGGCTGCAGAGGGCACAGCGGGGCAAGAGGAACAGGGCCCTGATTTCAGCTCTCACACCCTTCCGACCACAAACCCTTGTATGGGACGCAGTCTGTGTGAAGTCATATGCCTGTCGTATGCCTGTCCTGCAGAATGACATGATGTGTGCTGTGGTTCATGTTCTCACACACACACTTTTGTGTGCAGATTATCTCTGAAAAGATACGCAAGGAATGGGTAATATTGGGTGCTCCTGGGAGGAATCTGGCGAGGAGGGAGACATCTTATTGTAAATCTCTTGGTGCTTTTAAATTGTGTAATTATTGTTAAGTGGACATTACTTATTAAAATTAAAATAAAACAAGCAATTTAAAGGAATTTATATTTTGAAGTAGAGAATGAAACACATAAATACACGAATCTTAAAATACAGTGTGCTGTCAAGGGTAATGACGGGACTTTGACTCCAGGGCCTGAATTGGACTCAGTGAACAGACACTGGGGTGAAGGCATTTCAAGCAGGGAGAGAATGGTGAATGCAAAGGCCAGAGGTCATCCAGGGGACCCCAGGGATCTCAGCAGGCCTATTAGCTGCACAGTCTGCAAAGGAAGAGGGGTTGATGAAACTGGCTGGAGTCAGGAATTACAGTGGGAGAGGCCTGAGTCTGCAGGCTGAGGTGCATAAGGTTTGCACCGTAGATAAAATGTGAAAGGTTTCTAACTGGAATTGACAGCAGATTTCTTCTCTAGTAGGTTTATATATTATTGTTCCTCTTGCAAAAAAGAAAAATTTTAAAAAATAAAATTTCTTATTAGATTAGTGAGCACTGGTAGTGTATCAGTGGTCTGAGGTGGTATTCTTTAAAAAATACTTTTTCTCCAACTTTTTTACATTAAGTAGAAATCTAAGAGTAGTCAATTAATTTTTTATAATTGACTTCGAAATACAACAGAAACAAAAAGATTTTAATCCCAACTCTTCCAAGTAAGAAAAGTCCAGTAGGCTGGGCATGGTGGCTTCCATCTGTAATCCCTTTGGAAAGCTGATCCTGGAGGTCACTGGAGGCCACATATTAGAGAACAGCCTGGGTAACATAGGGAGATCTCAACTCTACAAAAACAAGAAAAGCAGTTCCATGTGGTGCCTCCCACCCGCAGCACTAGCTACACTGGAGTTTGAGGCAAGAAGATTACTTGAGCCCAGAAGTCTGAGGCTGTGGTGAGGTATGATCCTCTCACTCCACGTTAGCCTGGGTGACAAACTAAGACTCTGTCTTATAAAAGAAAAGAAAAAACAAAGTCCAATAAAACAAAATAAATAAGATTGGGGTGGGGGGGCACCCAATAATGACCCAAAATATTGAAATCAGAAAATATAATACTTTACATTATAGGCCTGGATTTGAGTGATTACGATGCAAATAAAAACAGACTTCCAAATCTGAGATCATGAATTTCTGTACTGTAGTTTCTCTTTCTTTTTAAGCCTTTAAATGTATGAATTTAAAATGTTGTGTGTGTAAATGCTTTTCATGGGTTATTTTCCGAAAATGAACTGTGAGTATCATATACAGATTCTGGAGGAATAGAAAATGCATTTAAATTAAAATGAGAAGCTTAAATTGGATAGATGTGAATGAAATGCTTCGTAGAAGGTATCCATAGAAACCACTTAAAATAAAGAGAAATGTTAATTCTCTTTGTAAATTGAGCTCCCAGAATCAAAATGAGCTTGAGACATTTAATGTAGGTGGGAATACACTTTGGCCTTATCTACATGAAACACACTAATTGACAATTATATTTTTTTGGCCATGGTCTCGACTGATAGTCACAACCAATTTATAGTCATAGAGTTGATGGAATTCAGCTAATAAAATTGCTAAGATACATTGACCCAACTTGTTGATTTAATTGGGTATGTGATCCGAGAATCATAGCCTCAGTGTTCTAGCCTTTCAGCCGTTTCCTGACAACAGAAGAAAATCAAACTTTAGCTAACAGGTTCTAGTGATTATGAAGAAATTTGTGAATATCGTTAAAAATCGTTTGGAAAAGAAAAAAATTTTCCTTTGCAAATTTCCCGACAGAAGTTTCTATTTTCCATGTTCCTTTCCAGGCCCGTCCACAAGCAGATGTGTTTTGCGTTGCTGCAATCAGTGTTTAGAGTCCAAAGTTCTGCTTCTGTTTATATAAAGATAATGGAAATGTTTTCTGGTTACTACATGTCATCTTAATTTAATTACCCCTTGTGATGATCACAGATGGTATCACTAAATTGATGATCACTTCAGAAATGCAAACTGCTCATCATCACCAATTGTAATAACTCGTTAATTATTAATTGTAGGTTTTTTTCCTCCTGTTCCTGTTATACCTCGTTCTCTAAAGAACTATTTTTGACTTTACCCACCTCCCATTCTAGCCGACTGTGTTCTGGGTCTGCTGTTTATAATGGTCTCACACAAGCTCAAGTATTTGAGCCTCAGGACATCTCTACGCTTTTAAAAATTATTGAGGATCCAAAGAACTTCCGTCTACCTGGATTAGACCTACCAATATTTCTTGCACTTGAAATTGAACTGAGACAGTTTAAAAATATTTTAAGATAACAATAATAAACTCATTATGTTACCAAAGCAACTTAATTTTTATTGAAAATAATGATACTTTTCCAAGCAAAAATATTTAATGAAAAAAGTGGCATTGTTTAACATTTTTGAGTTGCTTTCACATCAGTCTCAGTGGAAGATGGCTGGATTCTCATCCTGCCTCTGCTCCTGCTATTGCATCTCACTTCATGTAGCTTCTAGAAAACCGCCAGTAAGAAAGCAAAAAGGTGGGAACATCTTGGTATCATCATGAAAACAGTTTTGCCCCTGGACGTGGGCTGGGAATCCCAAGGCTTCAGAAAATGCTCTAACTCCCACCAAGCTAACATGCAAAGCTGTCCCTGACGATGGGGGCACGATGGTGCAGTTATCCTGCTGTCTGGACTCAACATCCCAGGAGAGAGTCCCGAGACTGAGCCTGGGTACACGTGTGCTCCAGAAATTGGGGCAGTGATGGTTTATGGTCAAGTTCTTCCTACTCACTTTCCCTGCAGTGAGAAAATACTCACTGGGTGCTTGTGAATTAAATTTGAAACTTAATAGTCATTGGCATTTCCTTTTCTAATTAGAATTAAAGTATTTTAGAGCCAGAGATCCTAGAAGAGAATCTTATAGTATCATTTATGTATGAGAAGGGGAACGTGGGCAGTATGCAAAAAAAATTTAGGTGAGATACAAGGAAACACTGAGGAAGGTGGAGAGAAGTTGTTTCCTTTTGGATTCTCTTTCTACTGGTTACCTTGAGTGCAGGTCACAGCTTGTGTTTATTAGTACACCTTCTGTAAACCCTGACTGACTTGTGGGGGTCCTTAACCAACTCGTGCATTTTCCAGTTTAATAGAAGGTTAGCCTAAGGCTCAGAGACTTAAGCAGACAAGAGTGTCTGGCTAGAATTTAATGACATTGTGCTTTTACTATCTTTATTTTTATGATTGATCTCTATTTGGAGCAACTGATTTTGGCTTGTAATTTAATGACGTTTATTTTTAAAGCATTTTATTTAGTTTTTAGAAGTAGATTGATTTAAAGAAACATAGTTATCAAATAATAGCAGGAACGGTATGAAGATAGGCAGTAGTAGTAAAGTGAATACTGTGTTTGGGGGGAAAATGACTTAATTTTATCACAATTTACAGATGGAGGAATCAAGCTGTGGGGAAGATTGACTTGCTGGAGGTGACCACAGTCAGAGGCTTAACCTCTGGCTTGCTCATTCTCAGTCCAGAGCTCTTTGGCTACAGCCTAATGAATGCTGATGTCCAGCATTTAGGGCCTGCCTCTGAGGCCAGGAGGATCCAGTTTTAAATCCCAGCACTGTTTCTGGCTAGCCATGTCGTCTGTTTAACGTCTATCCTCTTCAGTTTCTTGATTTGTGAAGTTGACATAATATCCATTTTATCTACTTAATATTTCATCAATATTAAATGAGATATTATTTTTAAATTGTTGAAAATGGCTCCTGGCCGTCAATAGGCAGAGCTATTTTTATTAGCCGAAGTCACTTTCAGTGAACGGCAGAGTGTCTGGAGCAGAAGGATCTTCCCAGCCAAGGCTTGGCTCCAGAGCCTGTGAACTGAGCCTGCCACTTGGATGCGTGCTTAATTAAAGGCTGGAAACCACTGCGGTTTCCCACTCATCTCCGGGTGCAGGGAGGGGAGGTAAAAAGTGTTAACTGGGAAACTTGTGCAGCCAAGGGTTAAAATAGCTGAAGAATCCTGGCCTGCAGTGTCTGTGATGCAAAGCCAAGTGTTCTTGCCTTTGTGAGCCCAGGAATGCTTCTGGTGAGCCTGGTTTCTTGTGCTTGAACAAAGTGGGGACAATTAAAAAGGATCCATCAGAATAACGTGTACGAACTCTCCAGATGGAACCTTGAACCTGAAGGCTCCCACTGAGGACAGACAGTCAGCTGACAGCAGCTGGGAGGAAAAGAAAAGAGTCTCTTCAGGCAGACAAGTGCAGCTGGGCGCAAACCCCAGATGAGAGTTCAGGTTTGGAGGGACGTAGAGGTGTCACAGTATGCTAACCCTGTGGGCGTCAGGATTCTTGCAGTACCAACCTTATGGCTCTCAGGTGTCAATTTTTAGAGTGGTGTTAAGAACCAAAGAGGGTACTTTCATTTCTAGAGCATTTGGGGGTAAGGACGCGGCAAACTGCACTGGAGATTCTGTGCTGATTGTGCCAAAGTATTCTAAGGCACGATGTCACACTTCTCCCCATATTAATTTCCAAATGTTAAAAATCTCACTGTGATTCAGTGGGGTAAAAGATGGGTCCGTAAGTGGCTGGCATGATTCTGGGTTGTTTACCTTCCCCCTCGCCCCAGACTGAGGATTCCTAAAACTTTGATATTTTATCAAGTATAAGATGACCTTGGAGTCCCAAATGTTGCTGAATCAGGATGCCCAAACTAGGCATACAAGGCATTATAAAGCAGAAGGCTTGGATGAGGTGTAGAGAAGGCTGGCCCTGTATAAACATATAAGAGACAAGGTCTAACTTTGTTGGCCAGGCTGGAGTGCTGTAGCTGGACATAGCTCACTGTGCTTTCCAACGGCTGGGGGCTCAAATGACCCTCCCACTGCAGCCCCCCAAAGTGTTGGGAATACAGGGATGAGCTACCACACCAGGCCTCCTATTCATATTTTAGGGGTGGGGAAGCTGAGGCCCAGAGAGGGGAAGAGACTTGCTCAATTTCACACAGTTGTCTGCCTTTTCGGCCAATGCTTGCCTGTAGCCAGGCCAGAGAACCTGGAGAAAGTGGGCTGGTGGCCTAGACTGCACCCCCAGGAGAGAGTGTCAATTGTTGGCATCTGTGATCTGAAACGCTGAGAGGATATTACTCTATGTTTCGACAGTACTAATAATGATCCTGGTTTTCATTTGATTTCCCTGTTCTTTCTGCCTTTGTGTATTTTGGGTTATCTTTTGATCCCTCTTAAGCAGGTAGCTACAGAGTCTCGTCTTTATAAGGCGAGATAACCTTTTACTAACTCACCCGATCCTGCTTCTAGTGAGAGAATTTAATAGTCATCTCTTATACTGAGTGTTTTACAAATCACAAGGCACTTTTAAATCCCCTATTAATTAATCCCTGCACAGTCCCAGAGGGACACAGAGCCTGCATCTCCTGCATGCAGCATACAGAGAGGAGCTCAGGGCTGGCCTCAGGCCACAGGGCCAGACTGGGGGTGGGGCAGGTTCAGCCTCTGGAAACAGCTGGGGTGTAGAACCTCTTCCAGGGAGCAGACAGAGTCCAGGCTTTGTGGCAGGGCCAGTGGGTCCCCCAGGATATATTCTCTGAGCTCCGGGCTTGGTGGGAGCTTTAGGGCTGCACCAAGGCGGAGGGAGGAGACTAGGAGAAGCCGAGAGAAACGCTAACTGGGAGGAGGAGGAGGGCAGGCAGTCTGGAAGTCATCCTGAAAATGGGCAGATTTAGCAAGTTTGGCTCTGGAGTTTGCATACTTGAGAGGTGAAATACGAGGAGAGGCCCCTTCTTTTCCTTTGGAGGGGCTCCCAGGACTGCTTCCTTAAGGAAAATATTTGGCTTTTTGCAATTTTCAAAAATCTGCCTTCCCAGAGCACCTCTGCTTGCCCCTGAATGGGAGAAGCTTGGGCTTAGTGTGCGTTCTGGCAATCGGTCCCTCCCAGTCTGAGTAGGGGACAGCCAGGCCTGCTGCCCAGGAGCCGGGGAAGGGAGAGGAAAAGTGGGCCTGGGTATCAAAGCAGGGGCAGGCCCCCTATAGGGGCTCTCTGTCCATCTCTCTCCCCGCTCTGTCCCAACTAATTCCCTAACCCACATCACATTCACTCCAGTAAAAGGAAGCTGGGCTCTCAGGGCTCCTCTGTGTCTTTGGAAACCGGTATAGAGTCGGAACTGAGCCTGAAAGTATAGACCCTTCGGGGATGGCCCCTCCCCCTCCGCGAGTCACCAAATGAGGCCAATTCTTTCTCTGGAATGTAGCAGCCCGGGCAATGATGATTGATACTGACAGCACAGCTTTCATGTGGCAACATCCCGGCCGCTGACTGTGAGGAGGAGAGAAAGAACTCTCTGGAACTCACAACATTCCCCCTCCAATTAATCCCCTGCACCCGCTGTGCGTGAATGGTTTGTGCTGGGGACGGGTGGCTCCTGGGCGGGGATTTGCTGATTCCTTTGAGCCCCGAGGAGAGGTGATATGGAGAGCAAATAATAACCAGCGTGGAGGCTGCGGGGGTGGAGGCTGCAGGGCAACCGAATCCGCTGGGCCCGGCTTCTATGTGCGAGCTTTGGGGCACCCCTGAAACCGGTTTGCAGACAAAGGCTTGTGGTGCAGGTCTCAGCGCCTCTTCCAGGGCCCGAGAGCCAGCCCGGGGGTGGGGTGGGGGTGGGGTTGGAGGGAAACAACTGTCCCAGAGGAAGCCTCGATCACAGTCCCACCCCGAGGTGCAGACCCTCCAGTCCTTCCCGGGCTCCCCCCTCCCTTGGTCCCAGGCTCACTGGATCATCTGGACTCGAGTTGGCATTGGGGGCTGCGTTGGGGGGAACTGCGGGTTTCAGCCTAACTCCTGACTCTGAAAGAGCTGTTTATTTTGCACACACAGCCTCCCGCACTGGCCAGAACCAACCCTGGTTTCTCCTGTTTCCAAGGCCTTTGTGACTCTTTGAGTGGGGTCTGTCTTGCTCTGTCTCAGCCCACCTGGTAACAGACCAGCCCAGGGAGCTCACCGGTGCCCTCCCTACCTCACCTGATCCTCATGCAAGCTCTGAAGTGGGCAGCGTTGTTTTCTCAGAGAGGACAAGAGGCTTCGGATCAAGGGCTGGAAGAGGTAACCATAAGCACAAGATTCCATCGAGGCTCTGCCCCTTACAGCCTGTGCTCCCAGGCTTCCTACCAAGCAGAGGGATCTCCTGAAGACACACCCCAGCGGCCACACCCCTGCTCACACCCCTTCAAAGCTTCCCCATAGCACTTAGAGGAAAATTTCAGCTCCTCAGCTTAGCACACAGCCCTTTAATGGTCAGACACCTGGAAAGAATTAAATAAAGATGGAGGTGATAATCCCAGTGACCTGGCAGCGGAGTGTAGAGGAGTTTGCAGGACGGCTATGGAGGCTGAGGGCCCCAGCCCTACACAGGTGGCCTGAGTCAGACTCGGAGTAGGCACTTGGTGGCACCATCCCCTGGAGCCCTGCTCCCGCGCTGTCACCCTTGGCAGCTGCGGATTCCTCTGACTTCCTGGGTCCCTCTTCCTTCCTTCAGGACTCAAAGTGTTGGAAGCAGATTTTACTTCTGTTTCCACCGTAGCTGAAGGGACTCCCAGATGAACACTTAGTTTTTAAGTTGTTTTTTTTCCCCTTATTGCCAGGAGCCACAGGCAGGAGGCAGAGACATTGTGAATATGTCCCTAGCTGTTCAATGCTCAGTGTCAACCAATCTGACTTTTCACACATTACATGACAAGAAATTAACTTTTGCACAGTAAATTTGGGTTTTCATTGATCAGCTGACAAATGATCCATCCAGGCTCTCCGGGCTGCCAGCCACTGTTCAGTTTGAGCACCCTCTCTGTTTTCATAGCCAGGTTGCTATAATTGTATAAGAATTTCATTATAAGGTGATTCTGTTTTATAAAAACATGTAAAAGTAGAATCTTGATCATTCTACACTAAGATTCACAGAGGTATTGTTACACGTGGGGGCGGGGCATGGGTAGTGATGTCACAGGTGTTACACGTGGGGGCGGGGCATGGGTAGTGATGTCACAAGGTGTTACATGTGGGGGTGGGGCATCGGTGGTGATGTCACAAGGTATTACACATGGGGGTGGGGCATTGGTGGTGATGTCACCAGGTCTTATGGCTTATGGCAGGGGGGCTGAGAAAGTGGACAAACAGCAGCATAAGGAAATCAGACAGGGATGTGACACACAGGTGGACAGGCCTGCTTTACGGTAGGTAGAGGAGAGGCTTTTAAAGTAGGTGACATTTGAACTAAGATGAGTAAAAAGGATCTGTCCATGGAAATAATCGGAAGTACAGCATTCCAGACTACCAGCAAGGACGGAGGTGGGAGAGGCTTGTCTTCTTTGGAGACACACTCAGAAAGCTAGTAGGGATAAAGGCATTGGAAGGAGCAGGGCCCGGTGTGGGAGATTAGGGAGCAGATGCGAGCAAACAGATCATAGTGTCTCGCACAAATTTCAAATTTTTTTCATGTGACTCATAGTAAGAAATGCATTTTTCATCACAACCCAACATACATATCTGAAAGATAAGCCTCATGAAACGATACTCATCCTTCCTACATTTAATTTACTGCACACTTCCTTGCTACACATTAGACACTTAGATATTTGCTCTTTTACTATATTTCAAAATTTGAATTCTTGCCTCGTACATTGTTTCACAATCTCATAAACGGTTTGGAAAACTCTGTCCTAGACCATAGTCAGGGATATGGATTGTATTCATTGGAATTGAAAGTTGTAATCAGGGGGTAACATCATTTGATTTACGTTTTTAAAATTTTGCTTTGACTGCTATCTAGAGAACAAACTATTGGCCAAGAGGGTGGGTGAGAGCAGCAGGGAGACCAGCCAGGAATCCGCTGCTTTTCATCCATGGAGGAAAGGTGTGGCTTGGGCTACAGCCCCACAGAAGAGGGGAGAAGTGGATGAGGTCTGTGAATTTTGGAGGTAAAGCCAACTTCGGATATGGGGTGCGTGGAATGAGTCAAAGTCAAAGATGACTCCACGGGTTTTGTGTAGTTCTAGCAACTTGTGGTGTAGTTGTTTGCTGAGATGCAGAACTGAGGGTGATGGGGTTTAGAATGGGAGCTCTATTCTGCACATTTCCAGTTTGGGACCTGTACCTGCTGTGCACTCACTTTTAAAGCTCTGAGAGGCAGCAGCATGGGGATTAATATTTAGAGCTGTGGGACTATGGGAATTTACATAGGATGAGTTCCCACAACTCAATAGGAAAAAATAAAAAAAAATGATTAAAGAATGGGCAAAGGATCAGGATACACAATTTCTCAAAAGAAGTGATACAAATGGCCAACAAGTATGTGATAAACTGATCAGCATCATTAGTCATTAGAGAAATGCAAATCAAAATTGTAAGAGATACCACCTTGCCCCAGTTAATAAGGACTTTCCTCAGAAAGACCGTTAATAACAAATGCTGCTGAAGATGTAGAGGAAGGGGGACCCTTATGCACACTTGGAGGAAATGTAATTAGGCCAACCACGACAGAGAACAGTATGGAGCTCCCTCAAAGAACTAAAAAGGGACCGAGCACGTGATGCAGTGGGCAGTTGTGAGGGGATGCAGGTGAGGGGCACAGGTTGTGACTCTGGGGACTAGAGAAGTGCAGGACACGCTTTGGAGGTAGAATGGACAGGACTTGGACAGCTTTCGGGGAGTGAGAGAAAGGAGAGTGTGCACATTCTGGGGGTGTTGGCTGTCCCAGAGGTTCCAGCATCTTCAGAGAAGGGGAGACTGTGGGGTGCTCAGCTTAGGAATGGGTTAGAGGGAGTCAAAGGTCTCACTTTGGAAGTGTTAAGTTTGCGATGTCGGTGAGGCAGGCAAGCAGATTCATGAGAAGGCACGTGGAGATGGAGGGAAGCGTGGAATTCAGAGGGCTGAGCTGGAGAGTCTTCAGAAAATAGTTTGTAGACAGGCGCAGGTAATCCCAGCACTCTGGGAGGCCAAGGAGGGCTGATTGCTTGAGCTCATGGGTTGGAGATCAGCCCGAGCAAGAGTGAGACCCTGTCTCTAAAAAGAAAAGTATAGCTGGACATTGTGGTGGGCACCTATAGTCCCTGTTACTTGGGAGGCTGAGACAGGAGGATCAATTGAGCCCAAGAGATGGAGGTAGCTGTGAGCTGTGTATGATGCATGGCACTCTACCAAGAGTGGAAGAAGAGGAACCAGCAAAGAAAGGCAAAAGCCAGGCCACGAGGTAGGAGGACAATCAGACCGATGACGATAGGGGAAAAGGAAGGGCAGCAGGAATCAAGGAAAGATCAATCGTGCTAAGCAGAGGCTGCTGAGAACTGTTTGTACTTTGCAAACTTCTGTGAAGTTTCAGTGGGGCAAAGTCAAGCTTTTCTAAATATCTTGAGTTATATCTGAAGTATCTGAGTGTCCAATGGGCAATTTTTTTTTTTTTGAGATGGAGCCTCAAGCTATTTCCCTGGGTAGAGTGCCATGGCATCACGCTCACAGCAACCTCCAACTCCTGGGCTCAAGTGAGTCTCCTGCCTCAGCTTCCTAAGCAGCTGGGACTACAGGCGCCCGCCACAACGCCTGGCCATTTTTTAGTTGCAGCCATCATTGTTGTTTGGCGGGTCTGGGCTGGGGATTCGAACCTGCCACCTTAGGTGTATGTGGCTGGTGCCTTAGCCACCTGAGCCACAGGCGCCGAGCTCCAATGGGCAATTTATTTAGCATATCTTGGTCTCAGTTTCTTAATCTGCAAAATGGGGACAATGCATGCACTTTGCAGCATTTGTAAACACTGAATAATATACTTTATATTCATGGACTATTTATTATACACAGGTGTGCAGGGCCCAGTCAATGGCATTATGTTTGGAAACCAGAGAGCTGCATTCTAGTGGTGATCCTTCACGTGAAAGTTGTTTCTTTTGCAAGTAATAATGGAATGTCAGTAATAATCACTGCAATTTCAATGAGGACACTAATTTCTGTCTGGCCCTCCTTTACTGTGGGGCCGTTTGGAGGACTAAGCCATGTGGAGAGTGTGAGAGAGATCGACAAACCATCCAGATAAAGAGAGATGAATTTCCATTTTCTAGCTTTCAAGTTAGTTAAGTATCTGCACATTGGGAGCACTGGGAATAGGCTTGAGGCAGACAGAGTTCTGAGAAGTGGATCTCTTCAGTTCGCCCCAACTTGCCAGGAGGAGTCGGTTCTCCAGCTATTTCCCGTGTGTTCTCTTGGAGAGATCCACAGACATGGAGTACTGAAGGAGACGCCGCTGGCTCCTGAGAACGTGGGTGACCATCCCAGGACACCTAATGCTTTGCAGGCGCTTGAGACTGAGCCTTTGATGGATTAGGACTGTATGGGAAGCGTGATCCGTAGCACAGGAGACGCCTCTCTTCCAAGTGGTGGCTGGACCTCCTCACTAGCCTAGTGGGCAAACTGCACACACACCTTCTGCGTCCCTGTCCCCTCTAGATGGCACACATACGTTCCACATCCCTGTCCCCTCTAACTGGCACAAGCACCTTCTGTGTCCCTGTCCCCTGTAGACGGCGCACACACCTTCTGAGTCCCTGTCCCCTACTTTGCTTGTTTTCTCTCCAGCATCTGTCACCATTGTATATACAGCTCCTAGTTATTATCTGTCTCCAGTCACTAGAATACAAATTTTATCAGAATGGAAATTTGTTGTTTTCTCAATCCTTTATTTCTAATATCTGGCATATATTAGGCACTGGAAGAAATGTTTGTTCAATAAACGAATAAATAAATCAAAACCTGAGACCTCAGAGCAAAGGACCAAAGACATGAAGTTTTAAAAAGATGCAGACGTATCTTTCAACTACGTCATCTGCCAGCTGTGAGTCTTTAGACACATTAGCAGCCTCCGCTTCTCCAGCCTGTTACAAGGGAAAATACTCCATGATGTTCCTTATAGAATAGTCACGAAGATTTCACTGTAATCGGGGAAAGAACTAACACGCACTGGGCACCCTGCCTGGTGCTCTGCATCTAATGTGGTTCTCAGTATCCTTTTGTGACACGGGTGCGATTTCCCCCCTTTACCTGGGATCAGACTGAAGTTCAGGGGGTTAAGATGCCTAAACCGTGAAGCTGGGATTTTCATCTAGTGCTCTCTGATCCCAAACTCGAGTCCTTCTTTTTCTTTGCCATGGCTGCCTTCAAGAGTTGGCTGTTGTTTTCAGCTCAGCAGAAAGAATCAAATGTGGAACCAGTGAGATGGAGTTGTTACTGCACTGTGGACAAAGTAGCCTTTTCCTTACTGACTACAAGGTCTGTGGGCAAGCACCGATAATAAAAGGCAAATTAACAAGAAGAAAGTATGTAAATTTATGTTGTGTAAGTTTCTTGTGACACAGGAACCCTCAGAAATAAGGACCCCAAACCAGGGAAGTCTGCGGTTTCTGTGTTGGGGCTTGATGGGGAATCGGGAGTCATGCTGAGGTTTTCAAGGGGCTTTGATCTACTGGCAATAAACTGGGGGTGGGGAGTCTTAGCATGGCCTGTTGTTTAAATTTTTCTTGCCATCTCTGTGTCTTTGAGGATTGGGATCCCCCCACCCCCCAGGATGAGCACCTCTGGAATGAAGGTTTTATGACACAGAGGAGGGTCAGCTGGGTTTATGGCCTTAGAGGAGGGTGGGCTGCTTCAGATCAGAAAGGTGAGGGACCTCGGGAATGACCTTCCTGCTTCTGCTATTTCCTCCAGTTCGAAGGGGCCTTATTTGGGCCCCTGAACTTCATCCTGAACTTCATCTTCATCACCACATCTTAATAAAAGGACCACAGTAAGAATGAAGAGATCTTAGTAGGTGATATCTCCTTGGGGTTCAATCCTGCAAAGGATAGTCAGTGTGTGTGCCCCTCCCAAAAGAGTGGTGGGCACCTGCCACCAGCAGTGTAGGCCTCTCCCCTGGCTGGGGGCAGGACTGGTGTCACAAACACTCGGCAAGATTTCACAGGTAATTCACAGCTTTCAGCAGAGGGGGAGTTGCCATCCGGGCCTCTGCAGGCTTCCTTTATGTGCGGGAGGCACCATGGCACAGCAAAGTCCTGGCTTTCTTCTCTGGAACCCCTCTCCAGCCTTTTCTGGGGTACGTTGTGATCTGTGATCGCAACCCAGGGCTCAGGGAACTTGGTGTTTAGCTCTATGTGGTACAAACACATTCTCAGTGTGTTGGGTCTTCTCTGCTCAGAGTTTCCTCCCCATCCTACAGTTTTGTTTATATAACTCTCCCCTGGAAGTCCTTGTCCTTCACCTTCCATTTCATGCTATGCAGGCCCCTCCACAATTGGCAGAGTCCTTCACCACTTCCCAGGAATCTCTACAGGTCTGCTCCTGAAGCCACATGTCATCCCAGCAGGACTGAGTGACCAAGGTACTGACAGCAGCTCCGCCCACCGGCAGGGTTTCCCCTCCCCACCATCCTCTAGAAATACTCCTGAGTGGGGCGGTCTAGTCAGCACAAACATACCGTGTCCACTCACCTGAGAACCGTTCTTTCCTCCTCTGACAATTGGTTGTAGAGAGCCTCCCATGAACTACAGGCTGGAGTGGTAGAAGTGACACGAGCACAATGGAGCATATGATCGGGAAGTCTGAGCCGCCTATTTATGGAATGGACTTGTGCCTTCTTAAAGGACTTGGGCCCAATCCCTCCTGTAGTGTTTGCACAGAACAATGGATTGCCTTGCAAATGCTCAGACTCACCACCAGTGGGTTGAACAATAGCAGCTTATGACGGCTGCTCTGCTCTCACAGTTGTCCATGTCCGTCCCTGCAGGGACCACTGGAATGCCAAGCATTGATTTTCAAACAGCTGCAAAGCCATGCCCTCAGACTCAAGGTCTACGAGATGCTGCAGCAACTCTCTGTTGGTGTGCCTGCTCCTCCGCCAGCGTCTTCATGTGCTACTGTTACCTCTGGTGCACGGCCTGGTCCCGTGAGAGGGCAGATGAGTCCACAGCCTCACTGTACTGCAACCTCCCTTCTTATTCTGGGCTTTGTGTGAAACCACCAGCCTGCTGAGGCCCCTAGTAGATGGATTGGAGCAGTGCTCTAAAGGTGGAGTATGTTCCCTCCCAAACCCAAAGAAGCCAGCTTTGTTAGTGGAGATATGAGCTTTTCTCAGTGGCGTCTTAGGTGTAAGGCACACTTGTTCCTATGCTAGAGATGTGCTGTTCAGTAGAGTAGCCGCTGGCTCCGTGTGACTGTTTAAATAAATTCAAATAAATCAAAATGATTATCATAAATTCAGTTCACAGTCTCACCAGCCATGTTTCAATGCTCAGTGGCCACATGTCGTAGCGACTCTCCTGGACAGCACAGGTGTGGAACATTTCTGTAATGGCAGCACTGCCATCGAGGTTCTGTCCTGACTAGGCACCTGTAGCTCAGTGGGTAGGGCACCGGCCACATATACCAGGGCTGACAGGGCCTGCTAAACAACAATGACAATTACAACCAAAAAATAGCTAGGCGCCTGTGGTCCCAGCTACTTGGGAGGCCGAAGCAAGAGAATTGCTTAAGCCCAAGAGTTTGAGGTTGCTGTGAGCTGTGACGCCACAACACTCTATAGAGGAGGACATAGTGAGACTCTGTCTCAAAAAAAAAAAAAGAAATAAGGTTTTGTCCTCACGTGGCAGCTTGATACATGGACCCTGGTCCCTGTGAGGGTGCAGTCTATGCTTTTTCTTCTTCAGCAAGTTGCAGACAGATTGGTCTAAGCAGATGCTTTCCTGCTTTTGTGTCCAAGGACAACATGAGCTCTGCAGTCGAATTTTTACACAATTAAGTTTTTGTTCATGTGATAGGAGTACGCATCCTTGTTGCATTTTGACAAATGAAAGGCATTTTATCTAAAGCCCAGGTCTGCAGTGGAGGGCCTCCATATCTGCTGTCTCTTTCTTCGTTTTAGCAGACTCAGAAAGCAGTTTTTTTTGTTTTTTTTTTTTTTTTTTTGAGACAGAGCCTCAAGCTATCCCCCTGGGTAGAGTGCCGTGGCATTACAGCTCACAGCAACCTCCAACTCCTGGGCTCAAGCGAGTCTCCTGCCTCCACCTCCCAAGTAGCTGGGACCACAG